>JAYRBW010047171.1:0-11363 GCA_036023295.1 Invenusta paracnida
TGTGATCGTGTCACTCCTTCCTAATATACTATATTATCTTTGATTCTTTCTCTTGATATACTATATTATCTTTGATTCTTTCTCTTGATATACTATATTATCTTTGATTCTTTCTCTTGATATAATATTAGGTAAATTTGATTATTTGTGTGTTTTTCAATCTTCTTGTACAGTTTTTAATTTTTTTATTACCATTCTGATTTTTGTCACAAATACTGTATGTGTCTGTGTATATGTTTAATAAACACATTATTATTATTTTTCTTATTATTAAGAACTGGTGGGTTACATGGGTAAAGTATTGGGTTACCCTCTTAAATAGCATAATTTACATTTAGTTAATCATAATTTTAACTTTGGATATCTATTATTCCACTTCATAAAAAAAACTAAAAACAGCAATAAAATATCAATGTACATTAAATCGTTAATATTCCTGTACAAAATAACATAAAACTATTAATTATGTAAAAATAAGGTTAGGTGACAATATTACTTAATATATGTATGTATAATACTTCAAATAATTGTTTATACAAAAATATGCTATAACTATATACAAACCTATTTTGTGTTGGTACGACTCTATGGGCAATTGAACATTAAAAATATAATAGGATATACACAAAGTGCATTTATCATAATATCTCAAATATCATTAATAACTACCAATGGTAATTAAAAACAACTAATTTTAACATCTTTATAACTACATATTCAAACAATCTTTCAAATTTTACTTTAATATATTTCAGTGATACTTTCTAATATGTTGTTTCAATTTTATCAAAATCAAATAAACGTTTATATCTTTCAAAATTTACTCTTTAATTTCTCAATTTTATTAAAGTTTGACATCTTTCAAAGAAAATTTCAAATTTCAATATTTGAAATTTTGCTGATAGTTAATTACCATCATTCATTCTCAAGAATATGAAGATGTAGGAATAACAAAATGAAAAAATATAGGTAGGTAATTATATTTACTATTTAATTTACAGTTCTATTATTAGACTAATTATAATTGTTCAGAAATATTAAAAAACATATTACATACAGATAAGTTATATAAGTATAATAGTGTGTACACTTCAAACTGTTAGTCCTATTCTTCATAACAATAAAGTAAATAATAACATTTTTATAAGTAATTCTTAACAACTTTTTATAAAGTAGGTAATCATAAAGTTCATCTCAAAAATCACATATCTTCAAGTTTGCCTTTATATTCCGTCTTTCTTAGTAAAATAAATTACACCGACTCAAGAAAAACACAACGAAAACTTGTAAGACAACGATTGTATAAAGACTCGACGCAACCTTGCTGACGGCATTGCAAAGATTGGAGTTGCAACAAAATGTTACGCTACCTCCAATTCCAGCAAAACGGTGATCACCCTCTTTGCAAAAAAAGGAGGTGCATTTACGCGAAACGGAGGATTTGCTGTAGAACACATAGATTTCCGATTTCTAAAAAATAACATAAAATCTGATTATTTGTTGCAGAAAATTAAAATGTTGTAAAATGTTGTATAATAAATGAATGAAATTTGTGTATGCATAATTCATTATTTTTTTAATTCCGAGATTATAAAATATTATGGTCTCTTGTCAAATAATAATTGAATAATTCGACATTTATAGGACTCTCTCTTCAGTTATTATAGAGAAGAAGTTATTTAAAAATACAAACCGCAGTATAAAACATCGTGTCTAATATATGATTTTTCAGACATGTTACATAATTAATATATGTATGCAGTTCTGAATATACTCGTATGTACAAAAAACGTCAGATATGTGTATTATATATTTTAAATTTCCAATGATGCTAAACGTTCTACTTTCTTGATACGATTGTTTTCTGATTTGGTTTTAATACATTTATGTATATGATTATATGCCAGTATTAATAGTACTATTTATTAGTATTGCTTCCAAATTAATTATATGTTGGTAGTAAGTGTTTACTTGCTTATTTTTAAAATGTAATATAGATATTTTATAATTAAAGTTCTGTATTTTGAGAAGCTGTATGACACAACTACCTTGTCAAGATATAGGTAATGTTAAGTATCTTTATACTAAGTATTTAATATATTGAAATGTACCTAGGTATGTATTTAATTTACTGTTAAATTTAATGTGTTTCTTCGACCTTAGGTACTTTTATATAACTGGTTGAAAGTTTTGCTTGATTTTATTGTTATTAATGAAGGTTATAAATGATTGGTGTGTCTTGAACGAATTTTATGGCATATAACAAGTATTCATACCTCACAGCTAGTAGTACAGCTGACTTCTTTCATCGATGAAGATTTAGAGAATATAAAGTCCGTAGATGTTCCAGAGTAACATTTGAATGAACCTGAATTAGGAGCAATAGATCGATACGTTATGTAATCAGCAGGTTATGATATCTTTGATGCTTTTTTATTTGATCGTATTCCAAATATTATTATTAAAAGGAACATAAGGAAATGCTACCTAGTTTTGTTGTTAAACCACACATAGATTTATTAATAAATTTACACGTAAATTTGCACTGCTTATTGATGAAATGATATATATTGAATATGCTATACAGATATACCTCAATTTTATACAAATTAATTAGTAGAGTGTACACTAGAAGAAAATCGACTAGAATGTACGGCTTTTGGCGATCTTTTGTTCTTATAATTTTCAGAGCCACCTGGAAGATCCGGAATCATACCAAAACAGACCCTTTCAACCTGCTGACACAGTTGCCTTGGTAGCCAAAGACGAAGGGATTAAAGTCGTACAAACACCCCACATACCTATAATTATACTTATCGTATTACATTTGTTTAGTTATATGACAGCATAGAATTTATCAAATAACTAAATATGTACCATTGATTAAATTAAAGGGACACATTTTAATTCTATCAAGTTAAAAGAATGTTTTGGTTTATTATTGTTTGACGAGATCTTGCATTGGAGTCAATATATATTATTCGGACTTACCTGCAGCAGTAGTTGTAATGGCGGATGCACTGCCGGGTGACACATTGTTGCACAATTCGGTGGTGCAACATGTCGTAACAGTACCAGTCATTCCAAGGAATGTGTTGCTCCGGGTATCACCTGGTGTACACCACGAATCGCACGAGTAAACTGACGATGAGATACTCAAAGCGTAAGACTCTTGAATCTGAAGATAATTAAATATTTACAATTAGGTATATTCGGGGGTTTGACATATCGATTATGGACTGAGTGTTCATTCTAATTTTATTCAAGTTGACTAAATATATAGTATACTCGACACACATAATTTGTAATTGTTATATTATTTGTCAAAGTGCCACGTAAAAAGGTATTAACAAAGGACTAATTTAGGTATATAATTAAAAATGAGCAGAAACCTTGTTTGATTATTTGTTAAACATAAGCCAAATATTATTTAAGATAATGTAATTTATAATCTTTGGCCTGAATAAAGTCTAATCGCAGGAATTATGCATTTTGATAATTGAAAACCTAGTGAGACGACCGTGTAAAACAACTACAAAGATTTCGTTATCTGTTTATGGGAATTTAAGCTCAGTTCTATTATATTTGTTTGTTTTATATCAACTAGAAGACGAGAAAATCTCGTGGATCCCAAATTGATATTTCCTGATACTGTCATTTCCATATAAGATAGAAATAATCAGCAAGAATAGCGAAAACAGTAAAATTGCTGCAAATTGTATTGCTTTAATTTTGTAACATAAACCTGTAATTAAACATTAATATTAAAATGTTTGAAATTAAATGTTTATACATTTTTTAATATTGCATTCATAATTAAAACCATAAAATATATAGAGCAGATAGTAGGCTTATACCAACATAATATCTTTTAGTTGTATTTTATCAACATAAAATATTTTTATCTTCGCAATTCATTATAATTACCAATCGAGGAATCAAAGTCTATTTCTATGATATAAATTCATATACACAAGCAAATATTCACTTTAAAATTGAAAGATTTAGTTTCCATTTAACTTAAGTTTTTAAACAAATTTTTACCAAATGAGAAAATTAATATTGTAGTAAGTAACGTACTGAACAAGATGATGAACACTGGACCGTGCTTAGAGTGGAAGTATTAGAGCTAGAAAATCGGGTAAGAGTTCCTGACTTGCATTGAAAAGCAGAAGATTCTGAAAATGTTATACAAATACATATATTATATTAGTGGATATACAAGTTGTAAGTCAGTAGAATTCAAATATTTATCAATTAAACATACTTAGGCAAAATAAAGTTATAATAATAACAAATATTATGCAATAGTTCCCAGTTTGGTATCTAGCCATTGTATCCAAAAATAATAATATTACAATTCAAAAATTGCTGGAGATATGCAACGTAAAGCTTTTTAAATGCATATATATAGGTATTTATGCCAATCAAAATGTCTTGTTGAGTAATGTTTATTGTTACCTTAGCAGCAAAAAGCTATCAAGCATATAAAATATAGTTACACGTTACTGATTACTCTTATATTAATTATAGCAACCAGATTAAACACCTCCAGGCTGTAATTATGCTATGTATTAACACACATTGTATGAATCAGACGCATAT
This sequence comes from Invenusta paracnida, assembly GCA_036023295.1. Taxonomy (NCBI): domain Eukaryota; kingdom Metazoa; phylum Platyhelminthes; order Proseriata; family Coelogynoporidae; genus Invenusta; species Invenusta paracnida. Next base: position 4,606 of record JAYRBW010047171.1, read on the forward strand.
GATGCCTCAGGTGCATGTAACCATGACTACTTCTTTACTTACTGTTTACGGCCGCGGCGTTATAACAGTTCTTACAATTGCAAAAGGTTCCTGAAATCTATTCTTCTGAATCTGTGACAGTGTGAGGGGGTCAACTTCTTAAGTATAAATTCATATACACACATAAGCATCATATATATGACATCTATATAGATAAATAAGTATATGCAAGCTCGCTTCTTATAGTAAAGTAAAGCGTAGGTACAAACCGTTATGCTTCACTGAACAAAAGTTTAGTGGGTATATTTTTAATTAAACAAATCCAATTATTCAAAATATGTTGTTATATATACTTCCTTTTCCTTTAAAACATTATTATGGCAGAATTTAGATATATGCAATAATAACATTGTTTAGCGTAATTAACACTAAATTCTTCAAATATGTGATCAACCACAGCGATTTATATACCCGTATATTTAGCCATTAATAGAGTAGTTACATACGTTTTTACAAGGACATCTTGAAGTAAGTAGTCTTTGGTTTTATATTCCCAGAATCGCTGAGAGGTTGTATTTCATCCATTAAAGGCTAAATAGGTTTCACACTAATATAGAAGAAACTTAGCTCCCTTTGAGGATAGGCGTGAAACCCAGACTAGCGATTCTTGGAAACTACTTCATTGGGAGCGCAGTAACGAAAAAGTTGTTCTCCAGATTCAGCCCCACTGTTGTTGGTCAGGCTAATACGTTGTCTGAAAGGGTCAATTTCCCTGCATAATTTCTTTTATGCGTAGCTAGTATGAGAGTAATGTCTGAACAGGCTATAACAGCTTTCTCATTTGTTTCATATTCCTTTTGTTCTAGTTGAGAATAGAAGTGAAAAATATATGGTCTCCTTCTTTTGCCTAAAGTATTTCTTTTGAAATATTTTCCGTCTGTGACATTATGATGCGTTTGCTGCTTCTGCTGTTCCTTCTTGTCGAGGACTTCTCTGCCCACCGCTCAGTTGGTTGCCACAAACTGGAAGTCTATTCTAGTAAAGCAGTTTAAGTCTATAAATTTGAGAAGTTTCTGCCAAATTTCAGATTTCATTTCATCATGTGCCGAAGAGGGCCATTTTGAGGCCACGTATCGAGGAAAGAAGACATGGTGCAGACAATCATGGTAGTGTAAAGAGGCATATGTGATCATAGGAAATGTTGAACACACATTCCAATCGCAAAAAACTCTGGACAGTATAGCTTAAGAAAATGATCCTGAAGAGTTAGGGGGGCATAAAACAGCATCAGTCTGGTATTCGGAAAGTAGATATAACAATGGTGGCCACTCTTTTGAGGCTATAAGAACTGAGTTATTTGGCCTCAATCGTTATTTATATGATTCTAAAGTGTTGCGAGAGTGTTCCATTTTCTGTTTCTCGTTGTTGAAGTCATCACTTGAACGAGATATCTAAAAGGGGATCAACATCATCACGTCTGCTCCTGGTCATCATGGAGTACGTGGTCCCTGGAGGGCCAAAAGTCTCTCAATATAGTCTCAAACCGCAACTGGATTCATCCGTATATAGCGAGTGTGAAACCTATCATCTCTTAGTAATGAAAGAATATTCGCGTTTTTCAAAGCAGAGCAAAACCGTCCAGCTTACCTTTATCAGCTAATCCTTCAAGCCGGGGACATCGAGACCAGCCTTGGTCCCGCTAAACTTGGAAGAAGAAGTGAAGCGACGAGACATAAAAGCTTCCAAGTCACGAGATAAACTATTTTCCGGCGCACCCAAAATCCTTCAACTGAACTGCACCGGTGCTTTCACTCAGAAAACTCAACTATCTAAGTTTATCGAAAAATGATTTCTGGATCTGGTGTCACGAATGTCACGATAAGATATGCTTAGATCAGGTAGTATTTTTAATGATAGCAATTCGTTGTATCTCGCCTATACCAAGTTATGTAACGCCGTTAAGTAGACGTATTGAAGCGGTCGATACACCAGCATTGAGTTTACTAATGGTTTTCTAAATAATAGTAGAAGACATAAAGAAACAATAACTTTGTAATTATAAAACGGTTGTATAATAATAGCAATAAAAATATATATGATATTAATCTTATAGTATTAATTAAATAGTAGTATTTAGAAACCTGTTTCCTTTATAACCCGCACAGAGCGATAAACTGTTCAACCAGGTGCTAATATTTAAATCCATAATTTAGTATGGGAGCAAAAGGGTCACTTGTTTTATCCCGTTTCACATTTTCGTGAAAGAAGGAAGTGACATACATTTCTTGAACGGTATTTGTTTCTAGTTTTCGAAAAACATTGTTGTCACTTGCTATTTCTGTGCAAACAATTTAATGGGCATTTTTCTGATTTCCCATTTTTAAGAATAGGAGAATTTTTATGATTTTGACCCAATTTTCGTGAAAATGAACATTTTAGTTAAAATATGCTTGAGAACTAATATTCAATGTTTCTAGAAAATAACTGGTATGACTTATCCATCTAATTTTGCTTGTATTATGTATAAAACACTTCAATAAACAAATTTATATGCATTAATTTATCAAAAACATTAATAATAGTTTTATTTTTTCTAAAATGTCCATTTTCACGAAAATTTGGTCAAAATCATAAAAATTCTCCTATTCCTTAATATGGGAAATCAGAAAAATGCCCATTAAATTTTTTTGCACAGAAATAGCAAGTGACAACATTGTTTTTCAAAAACTAGAACCAAAGACTTTTCGAAAAATATTATGTGGCTTGCTTCTTTCACAAAATGTGAAACGGACTAATTAACGTCTCCAACAAAAAGTCGTGAGATATGTCTCAACTAAAAAAACTCGTCCTATATCTGGTAACATTGAAAATAAGTGCATAATTTGTTTTAAACTTGGATCCTTTTGTTATATTATAACGCCTAATGTCAATTTTTGAATGTTTAAAAATCCTCTTTATAAACTGAACTAATCACAACACGTCTCATTACATACACTTATTAAGACGTCAGTAAAATGTATAATATCTTAATTTCTATCTTGTTATAAAGAAGGTGAATTTATTCTTGAGCCCACATATTTACCTGTTCGTTATGTCCATTTTTCTATATAGGCGATGTGATTATTATATATATACATAGAGTAATAATACCAAGAGAGTTAACTCTGTCAAAAAAGCGTAAATGTGTTTGTTTAAATATTCAATGTTCGCCCTTTTATATTCCCACCAATGCGATGTTAATTTAAGTCTAAAACAGTATAAAATATCGAATTTCAAACTGGCAAATGTACATGATATAAAGTATTGATTAGAAAAGTAGAAATATAGAAATGTTCGCCTAAATTAGAGCTACAATAATATGTAATTTATAAGAGTATAGCTTGAATAACAAAAAAGATTTTCGATAGCGGCAAATAATTAGTTTAGCATACTTTTAAGCCGTAGGAATACGAAATAAAGTGCCCGTACAATATAGGCTATGCATACCAAATATTGTATGCAAAACTTGTTATTTGCAGCTATCGAAAAACTTTTTTATTTTTTAAGCTATACTTCTATAAATTGCATATTATTGTAGCTGACATTCTGACGTACATTTTGATATTTTTGGTGCAGTTTCAAAATAGTGGATTTTCCGCTTGAATCAAAAGAGTGAGCCTTCTTTACAATGTTATATTTTTTTATCATTATAGTGTGTCACCAAACATTTATGGTTTTATATGACGATATTATTACTACTTTATAGCACTTGTTATTAAATATAACTATTTTCGTTTTGATTGAATGACTTATTTAAATTTTATTGAAAATGGATTTTTATTAATATATAATATACTACTAAACACTTTTCATAGGAATAAAGTAGTATGTTTCCTTAAATCAGAGAGGCAATTTTTTTAAAGCATTTTTAAAATTAAATTCGAAATCTACATGGTCGATTAATTTCTTTGTCTGTAAAGTTTGATAGATGTATACATTCAAATGCGCTAAGTGAACTCTCTTGATATTATTACTCTATGATTATATGTGATTATTATAGTAGCAACAGGTATTTTGATGGGATCCAATTATATCATTTCCGTTATTATGGGACTATATTCTGTAACATGATAAACTACTAAATAAGTGTTATTATTATTAACCAAAAATAGCAGTGTGTTTAAAAAAGTAGGTCATATCATTGAAGTGTTAACTATTTTTAAAAAATAATGCCTAACTTGAGCCAATATGTTCTTTTTAAAAATTGTACAATTTGTCAAGACTCTCAGAAGGTAATATAGAACTTTCTTTAAATTAATTTGTTGTCTTTTATAGGTATCAATATAAACGTATTGGATTTATTTTATCCTAATTAAAACATAAACGTATCATGACAGAAAAAAATTAGTTGTAACAACTAAAAAATAATTTTAGTTCAAGTCATTCATTATTTTAGGAGCGCCACAATTTAAGAGTATTTTAATCCCTTTTTATGAATCACCACACTTTTTGCTAAATTAATTGTTATAGTTTGTTCACAGAACAGTTTTTAGAGTCACAGCACCTTTCATATACATTATTAGAACACTTGTAACTATAATATCAGATTGAATATATAAAAAAGGAATTTTTTTAATAATTGATAAATTGATTTTTGAAACCCTATAAGACAGCTAAATACTAATCTGAACTTACTAAATGCCAGACTAATAATTATTATTACTTGTTTTATAGAGCTATTTTTATATTATGTTTTATTTTTACTCCTATAATTTTGCTCACAATATATTCAAATTGCTACGCTATAAAAATAAACAATTACTGTTAATGGCTTATTTTTTCTCATGACAATTTAATTTACATTGCCGTATACTGCATTACATAATCATGTTGACCTGCCAAAATAAAGTTGTAATAAAACTATTTCCAGATATCTTAACATTATATATGATGTATATAATATATTACAGGAACAAACATAATAAATTCACCCATTATATGATTAATATATTTGTCCACATTTATCACAGAAAATAATAATATTATTAGTATTACATAAATACCGAACCATATATATATTTATAATAGTATGATACAGGATATAGTACAGCACAGTAAATTGTTTTAGATATGCTGACGATACTACAACGTCATATACAAGCAAAAGTAATGATATAATATACAAGTGAATAAAATAGTGCAGACTTATTGTATAACGGTACAATTATATAATACATTCCTAGGTATTTGGAGTTCGTATAAATTATATGTTGTAAAATTCCTATTTGTTATAACAAACGACTTTGGAAATATAATACTTACATAACATATTAAGCTTTAAATGAGCAGTTCGTTGCACATAACTAGGAAGATCAAATCCATAAATCTATACGAATCCGGAAAGCTTTGTCCCACAAGTGTACATTGCACTTATTTAGAAATAGTTGCAAATATTTTAATGCATACAAATTAAATGTTTTAATAAAATAGATGAATGGATTTTGAATTTGTTTTATTCGATTATAAATTCATGGAGCAATCAATATATGTCTATAATTTTTTCTAAACGCAACTTATATAGTTGGTTTAATAGAATTATAAATAGAACATTAAATTATATAAACTTTATTATTTAACAAAAGTATTTTATATACGTCATTTATTATTTTATATTTTAACACTACTAATTTTTTGTTGATAAACTAAAATGTATATTCGTTTAATCACAAACAAGCTTTATTATGATACAATGAATGATTATTAACATGTGTAATATAATGTTAATATTATATTAGAAGTTGCAAACTTTATAGTTAGCAAGTTTCTATATTTTTTTTCATTTTAGACGAACAATAATTTTAAAAATATTTATATATTCCACATTTATAAATTATGATAATATATTTATTTAATTTTTATTCTCATATGGCTTTGTGTGTTTATTTATTTATTTGAATTGAACAATAATGTAAAGATAATATAATAAATTATATTAATGACATATTGTAACATAATAATAATATGATATATTTCACATATGATAAATAATAAGTGAAGTTAAATATGTGATAAAACACATTAAAAATAATTTGTATGTCATACTAACTTGACATGACAATTTCAACAAAAAACACTGTTGTTATGATGTGGAAAATTCATTCACGGAAAAACTGCCTGCAACTGCAAAGCAAAATTTCCAAAATCTATCAAAGATCTACTATGAAAGATATTTCAATAATAAGGTTAGATGAAAACAGGACACAAAAATATGGAAACAACAATATTGAAGATGATAATTACTTTAATTCAATTAATCAATGCAGATTAGTGTTTATTGTATTAAGATTAAATAGTTATAAATGCACACGTGAAACACCAAAATCTTGGAGTTCCATGTACACAGTTTGCAGCGATATACTTGATTTCAGAAGATTGTTTCCGAGATAATGACAAAGAAGAACATCCATTAAAATTGATTTATATGACAATAAATATATGATTACATATATAATATTTATTTATTTATAGTAAGCCATGAATAATATTGTTTAAAAATATTGAGTAAATAGTTTGAAATTTGATATTAGTTTCGATTATCCGCTTTAAAAGCAAGTGTTCAAGTAACTTAAGCGAAATATACTGCATTAAAATGTGCGATCCAAATTGGATTGTCCGAATGAAGTTGATGGAAACAAGGAGAATGTATTTAGGATATGTCCGCGATCCAGTATAACCAACTCCATAAACGAATATGTGATTTCAAACTGATTTTCTTTCTCAATATTAAATTGTATATAGGA
>JAYRBW010047182.1:0-11363 GCA_036023295.1 Invenusta paracnida
CACACAATCCCGCGCACTTTTAAATTTGAAAATTTTTGGCGCGAAATTCAAAAAGTACTTTACTCGAGTGGGGGGGGTCTTTGTTCTGGAATCGCTCCTTCCCTACTACTATAATCAAAAATATATGTACATATATATGATGAATTCGAAAGAATAGAAATACATAATAATAATATGAGAAAAAATATGTCACTTATTTCATACTTCCTTCATTTAATTATATTTCAATAATCGTAGGAATATTTTAATGTGTAAGTCGGAAGTCTCTTAATGTATATATAATAACTTTAAAATGATATGGGTATAAGTAGATGTATGTACACCTATAATCTTCAAATTGGAATCACAATTACATCAGATATTGGTGATATATTTACGTATAATAAATATGAAAACATGGAGAAAAAAATAAAAATATGCTACTTAAATTATTCATTTAATTATATTTTAATATTTATAGATATAATAAAATAGTGGAAAAGTCGGATGTTTATATAAAAACAGCTATTATATTGGCTATATACATATATAGGTGTATAGTGTACATTATATTTTATAATTTGATACATCCTTGCATAATTTATAATTGATGTATGTCATGTTTGTAATATATATTATACGCTGGTGAATAATTTCCTACATTTTTTATTAATTCAGGTATATTAACACATTCTATTTTACATAATAAAAATAATAAAGGAACAATAAAAAAAGAAAAATTTCTTTCAGAATTTTAAATATTTTTTAAATAATGTTAGAGACAACATCTTCCTTTTTTACTATATGTGAAGTGAAAGCCAAGGATACAAAAGAATTACACGCAATATTTCAGGTTTCTGGATATTTATCTTATAGAATATTAATGTATTAAATATAGGATTTTATTATCGTTCCAAAAATGTATAACATATGGTACAATAATTCTATCTTATAAGAAAAGAATTTCATTAATTTAATCTGATGATTTAATATATATATATATATAAAGGCGACGGCAAGTGAATATGAATTGTTTAACTACGGTAAAAAATACTAAAAATTCTCTTTCATAAGTAACTTTAAATACAAAAATTAACTAAAACATAACATTTTATATTTAAGAATGTTGGATTGTAAGAAAATACCAAGAATAGGTGTAGTAATAACGATTGTATTAGAACGTTCAGTAAAGCAAAGTATGAATAAAATATTATATGGCATAAGGATACAATACTAAAAACGCAGTAATATAGAAAGCGGTCAACCAATGAGCGTTAAACGTACGATAACAAACAGATAACAAGCTTACGATAACTAAGTACATACGTGTAAACAACGAGATAATCAATTATTGTATAAATACACTGAAATGGAGTAATATATTTTTAAGTGAAACCATTAATAACATTTATTATATGTTTTCATAATAATTTATAGTAAAAACTTGTTTAACATGGTGTGTACCTACTTTAATAGGTCCATTAACTTAAGTCAATATTTACACATATTCGAAATAAAATAGTCTTAATCTGCGGCAAGTAAAATCTATATAAAATATAGTAAAACTTAAACCCGATATATTTCGCGAGGCAGCACGCCGTCACTTCATGAGAGGAGTGAAATACAATTGAAAATAGTCCGGCTATATACCTACGTATGTACAAAACCGTTTCAATGCCGACTGAGTAAAATTAACTAAGAAATGGTATTAGAAGCGTGAGCGAGAATAAAATTAGGTTACGTAATAAGATAATTAAGTACATAGAAATTAACTAATACACGAGACTGAAGCTATTTCAGAACAAATTGATGAAATTAAGCTAGTAGGGGAATATAATCAAGAAAAATAAGAATTAAAAACATACACAATTGTATATGTTTAATAATTCATTAAATAATTAATTAAATTAAAAACGAGAACTCTTTCTGTAAACCGCTAGAATTGAAAAGTCGGTGTTCCTGATCACTGAGTGATCTTGTTGAGTAATAAACCAGGCCTCTAAATAGGTTCTGCAAGAAAAATCATACATACTCAGTGGCGAGTCTCACAGGATCCAACATTTGGATACGCACGTGACTACTTCGACATCAACTTCTGAACAATGAGCCCGCTCTTTTTCAAGATCTTTACGTATACCTCGCGCATTTTCACATGTCTGTTAAGTCTTCCAGTTCTATTAGGATTCTCTGCGTGGCCACGTTTCAACACTTTTAAAGCATGGCATTCTGACTCTCTGCAAAAGTGTTTGTCACACCCGGCCAGATGCATCTGGATTAGTATTTTTGTTATCAATGCTGTATATTTTTGCATCGATATTCCACTGCATAATGGAGACCTTTATTCATCAATCGCCAGGGAGGACTAAGTGCTGTAGTGTGGAGTGAAAAATTCAATTGTGTAATGTTTTGATAGTATATCGATAGTATCGTCTGCTTATTTGTATCGCTCTGTCTACAAATCCTTTAAAAAAATTAATTCTGATTTGTCTTAATTTTACTTTGACTATAAGAAGACGCATAACTATTAATCAAACACGATAAAGAAGTTAAGAAAATGCTCAAAATGGTACTGCTGGTTAATTTGTACCACATTTTCCATTATTTGGCCTATATCAATAATCTTACTTTACAGCCAGTTCCAAATTTTTAATTTTTAATATATACTCTATATTCTACTCAATAAGTATATTATAATAATACTAAATATATAACCTTAATATATATTTACCAATTATTATCGTCTTACGTTTGATGTATGTATTATTTTGACTTACTTTTAGATGTTTCGTTAAAAAGGTATACCTCCTGATATACCAGAGGTAAATCAGCATAATAAACTAATTTTAAGCTTAATCATCCATAGATTAACAAATAATAAATCTGACAAAACAAAGTATGACATGAGAGAAATTAAAAACATTGATAACATAGGTACAAGGAATAAATGTAATATTTACTTAACTTAGTGTTTCATTTAATTAGAAAAATAAAATCATCAAATTGTAGCTTCCATAATATGGAATGAACTTCAATTAAAGTAAAACTGATTAAAAATGGAAATAAATTCGAAAATAATATAAATTAATATTATTTAACGAAGTATAAACTTCAAACGTGGAAAAAATCCATAAACATTACATAAATTCTGCTGTTAATTCAATTATTATAAGTCTCATCAAATAATGTGTAGCTAAAATATGTATACATATACACGTATATAGTACACCACACATGCATACATTGTATAACCACAATTTTCACTTGCTATATCATACACAGAAATTTATGTCAAGCAAATAATATGTTTTTATTGCTTTCTGGATTTTGTTATATATATATATACATATTTGTGCAATATATATACCAATTATATAATGAGTAATTAAAATTTATTGGGGATCAACTCTCGATCAGATTACCTGCCTTAATGGCCCCTTGGACAAACATTCTGTATATATTACTATTTATAAATAATTGATTTTTACTTTTGTCCTAAATTAACATATTATTCTTATGTATTATTTTTCGCACATTGGAAATATCTTGCATTATTTGGTGACATCACGGAAGAAGTTCCGAACGGTTCTTAAGAAATAAATTTTCTTTCCTTGTAGCACAAAGACAAGTACACGTATATCGCAAATATATTCAAATATATTTGAAGGTTTTCTTTATAAAACTAATTTAAACGGTTTCTTTTTATTTTACACATGTTAATAAATTTCACATTTCAATATTTGGGTATTATAATAGGAAATATAACAATAGCAATGGCGTTATATTTATTTAACCATGAATTCGAGTAATATTAAGACAAAATGTATAAATTATATTAAATATTTCAATTTCAAAAAATTTGACTACTTGAAATGTTGGTAGTAGTATGATTATCGCCGACCACATATATATCAAATGTATATATTATATAAATCTAATTAATATAATATACATATAATTTCACTTATATATACATATATTTAACTTTATATTTTGATATTAAATTAAAAATTAATATATATACAATAATGTTTAAATTCATTTAAATGTAATATATTTCACTTAAATGTATTACACACTTATTAGGGGGTTAACTTTATCCAATATATTTAATGTTTTATTAACTGCTTTTTTGCGAGGAAACTAATATTTTCCCTTGGATAAGCTCATTACTTCTTAAAAGAGGCCAGTTTTCTTTAAGCTTCCATTGAAAATGAGAGGACTTCTCTTCTTGCCAAATAGAGACAAACGCTTTGTCGAATATTGATTAAAGAGAATGATCGGGTCAGTAGTAGAGTACCTAATTGGTCCCATAAGAGAGTTTTCTTGTAGTGCCACAGTTCAAAAGATTATTATAGAGCGGAACTGGATCCGTTCCGTTGACAGCCAGGTGGATAACTTCGCGACTGAATGAAAGGAGCAAAACACGTGGTACAGGGGATTAAGCTGGCGTACGCACGCCAAGCACGTACACACGTTCAAGCTGGCTCGTCAAGCCAAAATTACCCATCCACAAGGTCAAGCCAGAGTCCAGCCAGCTCGGCGAGCCTATCAATTGGCTTGATGGCTTGGTTTGACAGAAATAAAACTTGTTAAATGTTTTCTGTCAAGCCAAAATCTTATTGGTTTAAAAATGGAACACGTGGTCAATTTGCCAAACTTTTGAACTATTTTGTCTGTTTTTTCAATTAGATTTACTAGGCCAACATGTAATTTTTATATTATTAAAGAGATGCGTAAATGTATAAACAGTTTTCTTGGATATCTTGAAGCTCGTATAGTTTATCAATAGCTCAACATATGTTCGATGTGTATTCAATATTCCATAAAAGCTTTATTTGTCGAAAAGTTCATGAACAATTTTCATTATTATTTTTACATTATTCTCTTGGAAAAATATACGTATGATATTTATACGAAAGTTATTTAAAAATACATTTCAATATGTTCATACAAAAAGATTTTATTAAGATCTTGTCTTAGTAATTTTAAAGAACTATTTAAATCGCTTGCAATAACGAAATAATAGCATTATAGCACTAAAATCTAAGAGTTGAAATTTTAATTATGAAAAATATATTTCAATATATCTCTACTAAAAGATTCTTTTAAGATCTTGTCTTGAGTAATTTTTAAGGATTATTTAAATCGCGTTCAATAACTAAATAATCGCATTAAACTGTATGCACTAAAATGTAAGAGTTGAAATTCTTATTATGAAAAATACATTTCAGTGAATTTATTTTTATATATACTAAAACGATTTTATTAAGATCTTGCTTTGACTAATTTTAAATTATTATATAAATAGCTTTCAATAACTAAATAATAGCATAAACTATATGCTATAAAAATTATGAGTCGAAACTCTTATTATTCTTCCTCTGAGCGCTGTATTTTTACGAGAATTTATGCTGATATCTTATAATAAAACAAAAGGTAAACAGGCAATATAATAAAACTTAACAGGTATAATAATAAAAATTAATAAAATGTATATAGAAATGCTGTTAAACAGATTGAATAGAATAATAATATACAGTGTTTTTATCGCAATAGATTATAATTGATTGCAGTTCATGGAAACTAGTTTGCTCTACCCAAATGCTTTAGTAAGGACATTAAAAAAAGTATTCCTAACTGTTATAATAGCAAATGTTGGAAAACACATTTAAGTATGGCTGTATTAAATTATATTTTATAGATACTTGTGGCACGATATTTTTTTCTTTTGATGTTTAATCTTAGGAAAATATACAGGCATGAAAACTTGAGAAAAATTCTACTAGCCAGCCAGGGCTAGTGGTAAAAATAAGTTACTAGCCCGCCAAAATTTTTACTAGCCCAGAATTTTTAGTACGTTTCTCTAGCCGCTTTGAAATCTGGCAACACAGATTTGGATATTATAGATTTCTCACTCCATAATGTCAATTTTAATTAACCGATCATAGCGGCGTAAATTATGACATTTTTCCATTTACGCATACTTGTGGCAATATCATCTCTGAAGTGGTCTAAACAGTTACTATAACCGTATTCATAAAGCTGTTCAAATATAACAGTGTATCAGTAGGTAAAACAGTAGGCACATGTAGGTTTAATAGAAATAAATTATAAACTTAGTATCGCATTATAAAATCAAATATAATCAAAGAATTTACCGCCTCCAAAGTGTAGACAGGTAATTAACAATGGAGACATTAGAGATTAAAATAATTTACATTTGCTTTGTCTATTGTTGTCGTATTTCGAGTGTTGAACCAAACATGCTACATATTATTAATTCTTCTTTGAATAGCTATTTCGGAAACCTTTTAGGGAGTGGAATAACTATTGAGCCATTGTAGGTCATGACACCAAATACATTAAAATTGAATGCAATTATTAATATCAAGTATTTCAGTTTATTTGGAGTCATGATCCAAGAACAATGGCACAATAGTTATTCCACCCCCTAAAAGGTTTTGCGAAATAGATTTTCAAAGAAGAATTAATAATAGATGTAAGTATCATGGAGCAGCATATTTAGTAAATAAGATAAAATATAAAAGATGAAGCACAAGCTGCTGAAATAAAAATGAATTTGCACTTTTGCGAATTTGCATTTTTGCAAATATACTTTTATTTCAGCAGCTTGTGCTTCCTCTTTTATATTTTATCCTAATTAATAATATGAAGCAATGTTTTATTCAACACTCGAAATACGACAACAATAGACTAAACATGTAAATTATTTTAATCCCAAATGTCTCCGTTGTTAATTACCTGTCTACACTTTGAGGGCAGTAAATTCTTTGATTATATTTTATTAAGTTAAAGGCTTCTAAGTTAACAACAATATATGTGCTTATATTACATTATATATACTCTAGTCGATTTAGGGTAACCTAAAGACATGGGAATTTATTAATAACAGGCACCGTATGGCAGTATAAACTGTCAGCTTTGTGAATACGTGCATGGAAATAGTTACAAATAGAGTAGGAAAACCTATTATAGTAATATGTTTGCCAAATATCTAGTTAGAAGGTTGCATACAAACTCGGATGTGCGAAATAATACGTCATCATTTTGCAGGCAATTAATTTGTGTGTGTGCCTCTATAAAAAGTGATACTTACGACAACATTCTCTATTAGGTATGTTACACGAAATTAAATGAGTCAAATATCTTTTCTTGCCAAAGTATGGAGTTTTCTCCACATCTTGCCTATGAAAAGAGCACTCGCCAGGCGGACTAGTGAATTTTATGGTGCGCGGAAACTTTGGTCCCGGAATATTCGGTCCCGAAATTTTGGTCCTGGAATATTCGGTCCCAAATATATCTAATCTAACCTAAACATCCTCTCAAACTCTTGTTTTACATATCTGATTGTTTACGCAAGTAGCCCCTATACACTACTAAAAGCTGGCGGCCGCTTGCGGCCGCATCCACACCACGATTATCAAGTATCTCACTATCCTTTATGATAGTATTACAATATATAAAAATTAGAGAAACAAATTGTGGGGGAACTACTGAAAAAGTGACAAAGAAACAATACATGTTTAAACAAAATTCCGAAAAAAATTGAGTTTGGGACAGTAAAATACGATATCGTCAATATTACTTATATTATATATACTTGATAGTTTAATAATACATTGGGACCGAAATTTCCGGCACCGATTATTCCAGGACCGAATATTCCGAAATACACAGGGACTAATTATTCCGGGACTAAATATTCCGGGAGCGAAAATTCCGGCATTCGAATTTTATAAACTACATGTCCGGCATTATAATCACCCGCCACGGGCGATCGGGCGACCGTTTTTTTCATCCCTGCAAATACAGTAGTTTTAAACATTTTATTTTATAATTATTCTGACTTTTTAAATGGAACTGAGCGATATATAGTACAAAATTTCCAGATGTACTAGATAATACCTGCTAGTGACAAATAAAACATATTCAGAATAACTGTAATTAATGCAACACTATTTTTTAAAGTTAACTTATAATTCATTACAGAATTTAATGAGAAATTAAAAAATATATTGTCAATAAAATGACACAAATATATGCATATGTGTACGCAGTAGGACCGTTTTGAATGTTGTATTTGAATGTTGAATTCGAAGATTTTCTTCAAAGTTATGTTGGTACAACAACTGGATAGATAACACGCGATCTGAAAAGGCAAATTATCAAAATGTTTAATAAAAATCGTGCAACAACAGTTTTATCCAGAAAAGGTAATAAAATAAATATCTTATTCTCCGCTTAAGATTGTATTTGATTTTATTACCAAGTGTACAATTCATAAACTATAGAGTATTGTCAATAATAGCTTTCGTGATTTTTTTCTTTTAAAGAAATAAATACTTCCAAGATATAGTTTGAAGATATTAATTTTATTTCTTTAGAAAAGACTTTCGTCCCATTTAAAATGACCCTTTAAGGGTTTATTTGTTGTAAAAATGTAGATTATAATAAATAACGCATATAAATAGTAAAATAAACATATATTTCATTTCAACGAACTGTGTCGCATGAAATCGTTTCTATTTTCATTGCCAAATTAAAAAAAATATCGGTGGCAGTTGATCTCTGGAAAAATGACTCCCATCATCAACAACTCTTCTAACAGAATTGTAACGATATAGTATGCAGCATGACGAATTTCCCTTTTATATATACACAGAAACATAATTATTTCCTAGAAAGTCTGAAATTTCTGATGTGGATTGTATCTGAATATTCGTGCAGTTATACTTGTATCTATATAGATATCCATGCTATAGTTATGACTTTGCCAGTACTATCTGATGAAGTCTAGAGCGTTTGTTTGCTACATTCAGACGCGTAAACATACATTTATTTCAACCATGCATGAATGCATGACAAGCATGACGTTCTTGTTAAATATCAATCGAGACCTGATAGTGACATATCAGCCATAATTGATGATTTTGCAAAAGTAAGACCATGAAATTTATTCTAAGGTAGCTGAAACAACTTCCATAACCTTATACCTACCTGCCAGAATCATGCACCAATGTATATCACTAAATTTTGGAGATTATCAGCATCAAAATCAGATTATCACCACAGAAGATCGTTATAAATATTTACGTTTAATATATTTAAGCACTGGAACTGTTACGTCTTACATACATACATATTGATCACATGTACGATTATCAAAATTTTTTTTTTTTAATGCAACAACCTAAATTTTGTTATAAATTAAAATGTATCATCGTGAAAAGATAAGCCCATCAACATTATACCCCTTCTCCCCCACCGCTCAATATATAGCGTGTTAAGATAATTCTCATAATAAAATCATAAATATTAATAATCATAAATAAAAGCGATATTTATTCACGAAGAAGATATATATATATACATAATAAAGAAACATATATATTAAAGGAGTATTTTTGTCGAGGTGGGCTGACGATCAATTGTCTTCAAGTTGTCTTATATGTTCGATTACAGGTTGATTTTTTCCGTTTTTGTTAATAGTGCATCACCTTAAAATACATTCTTTTAACAATTTTAGCCTAATTCGGTAGTCAATATGTTGATGAGCTTCATAATTTTATAAAATTTTCATTCCAGTTTACTTTATATTCATTTACAGCTTACACTATTAGTTTGAAAAATGGAAACACGCGCACATTTATTAAAGATAGAAAATATCATACAGTTGATGAGATATTTAGATATATACAATCCGACAGAATTTTATATCCAGCACCATAGTAAACCTAAAAATAATGGTAATCGTAATGTTCTAAGATACATCAACAATGCAGTAAATATCTTTCAAATGTGTCATTTATTTATTCGAAATATTGTGTTTTGTTTTTTCAGCTTTTATTTAATATGTACATATATACATATAGCAGTTATATAGCCCTGTGTATTTATATATTTATATCATAAAGCATGATGCTATACTTACTCACATAAAAACCAACGTTGTCCATTTTCTCGTCCTTCACTTCTTGCCCTTCCACATCCCCGGAGGTTTGGGTGGCGCAATAATTCTCCCCTCTTTCTCTATTTCATCAAGTGACGTCATACCCTGCTCACCTTCCCCGGGTGGGCCATTTAAATCAGCTGGTGCGCCTGGAGCTTGAGGCATGTTAAGATTTTGCAGTCCCGCCCACGAGCTACCTATAAATATGATCGTAACCACAACAAGAGTAAGAAGAGATGCGGTAGGATGCTTCATTGTGTGAGATTAAAACTGCAATTAATCGTCAATTATTATATTCTTAGGTTGTCTTCAAAGCACGCAGTCTCTATAAAATGTATGTTTATATAAATTTACGCATATTTTAGTTAATTTATAGACTAAGCAGGTAACATACGTGGAGATCATGATTGGTTTCTGCTCTATTTTTGTGTATAAATTGCTACATTTTTATTTTCTTGAGACTTAGCGTGACACTCTTGAAACACATTCTGGTGCAATGGAAATTCGTAATGCTAAGTTTTATACTGTGTTGTTAGAAAGGAATAATGAAAGAAAGAAAGGAAAAATGAAATTATATGTTTAGGGAGGAAAGAGGCATAAGAAGTGGAAGAAAGTAATAAGCAGAGTGGAGTGAAGAAAAAAATAGAAATACTTAGTATGAAATATTAGATACAAATCTGGAAACATAATGAAGGGTTGAAGGTATATAGTAATGAATTAGTAAAGTAAAATTGATAAGACATTGTGGGAAAGGAGAGAAAAGTAAAGAAGGAAGGCAGAAATATGATATGGAAGGAGATGAGACAGAAAAACAAGAAGGCAAAAGTGAAAGAAAGGTTGGAAAGAAGAATGTTAGTTACGGTCTATTCACTTAATTTTCAACCTATTAAAATTATGAAAAATCTCATTTCATCAGTATGATTGCAAATCAAACAAGTTAAGGTTTAATAATATAGAGTTTGACTGCATTTTGTATATATCTAAATAACATTTCTGACTATTCATAAAATAGATTTATTCTAATACCTACAAATAACGTCTGCCAGTACCAGATGTTTCGATAAGATTGACGTGCGCTTAAGACAGCTCTTTTGATAAGTACCTATATAATCTTATTATAAGACTTCTTTCTTTATGCGTATTCGCACTTAAGAAAGACTCGTACGCTGTTAGTCAATAGTGACAGATATATAGATACAAACTAACTAAAACCTGGAGTTTAGCTATCGGTTACCTTCAGAGTCATGTTGTCATATCAATCTTCTATGAGTGTTGACAGATTTGTTGGACATTTTTACAGAATTAAATACTTTTGCTCTATAGCATATTCCATAGTCACAGACTATGGCGGCCGAGCGTTGTCAAAACGATATTCACTCACTTAAACAACATATTCACACATATTGTGACATAT
>JAYRBW010047193.1:0-11363 GCA_036023295.1 Invenusta paracnida
GCTACTATAGTCTGGGGAGTCAGACATTAAGATACAAATCAATGGCATTCCTCCAGCCAGTCCAGCTGAAGCAGCTATACTATAGTCTGGGGAGTCAGACATTAAGAGACAAATCAATGGCATTCCTCTAGCCAGTCCAGCTGAAGCAGCTACTATAGTCTGGAAGATATGGCAGACGTCCTGTCCCTTAGTAGACTCAATTAGCTTTAATTATTAAATCATCTTACTTACGATACTTTCTCCGAATGATGTTGTATAGAATTAAAATAGAATTTATTAAAATGTGTTGTATAATTAAGTTAAATTTTGTGCGCGAACCTTTTAGCCATAGACTATATCTCGTCTTTAATTTGTCAATTATTAGTCAATGTAGGTATACTCCATTTATTGCATTAAAAAAACAAGTTGCAAATTTGAAATTATCAAAAAAAATAATAGATATGAAACTGTCGTAAATTTAATCAATTAAAATAATGCTAAATAGTATATAAATTTCTTTATTTACTTATTAGTCCTGCCTTTGAGTAAAATTGTGCCTCGATTGGCATTCTCTGTTGAGCAGGTCCTTGAATAGGTTGTTGAGTAGGTTGTTGGATAGGCTGTTGAGTAAATTGTTGAATAGGTTGTTGAGCAGGTCTTTGAGTAGGTTGTTGAATAGGTTGTTGAATAGGTTGTTGAGTAGGTTGTTGAATAGGTTGTTGAGTAGGTTGTTGAATAGGTTGGTGAGTAGGTTGTTGGATAGGTTGTTGTGTAGGTTGTGGACGACTCATTTCTGATTCACGAGGCGTATTTCTTTGCTCATTTTCGAATGCATTAAGCTGCCTCAATCTTGCAATCTCCGCTGATTTAAAATAACAAAACAGAAACCAAATATTAAAATAAACAGTATATAGATTTAAAATATTGAAACAGTAAACATGTAAAAAGTAGGCATAGAAGAAAAAATAAAATAAAAATTATATTCAACAATACAGGGGCAATATAGAATGCAACAAATACTTTAGTTGATACTTTAACAACAATTAACACGAAATAGTTAATCAAATAACATAAAAGCGTTACTATTCATGAAACAAGTCTGTAAAATGAGAATTGCATATATTATTGAAAACGACACACTCCACTTAGAAGGTTTAATAGGTTCAACTCAGTTTAAGAGCCATTGTCAATCATGGCGTCAATTATGCCAATATATTTTCAGAAAGTATCGAGGTCTGACAAACATGCGTCAAAGCCTTGAATTGTGTGTCAAAACCCATGATTTACCAGTAGTAGAAGAGATGTAGGCTAAAGAAACGCTCCCCACCCCCCCTCTCCAGACCAATCAGAATCGAGTAAGCCCTCCCCCTTCCAACCACGCAATTGCGATTCGGCTATAAAAGGAACGCGCGCGTTCGTAGCAGCCAATCAAATCCGTTTGAGGTTTCAGACAATGAAATGGGTATATAAGTATAAAAGAGACGCTTGCGCTCGTTTTCGTTTATTCCACTCTTGTTGACGCTAGTGAACGGTCGTATCCTCGCCCCTGCAATATGTCGGAACACTTTATTATCGAGTCGCAACAGCTACCAGTGGTGCCAGCCTCACTGCAAGTATGATCGCACCGTTGCATTAAGACGACTGACCGCTCAATCAACATGACCAACCTGACTGTGGGCGAGTCAGGATCAGCACTACTGATACTTTAAATATTTTAACCTGGGTGCATAAGGCTAAATATAGAGATATAAAAAAAGTATAATTTTATGGACAAAAGATTTAAATAATGGTACAACAACAACAATAATGAGTGGATAACATGGAGCAATTATGTGAATAACTATTATTGGCTAGTCATGTAGTACCTAGTACTCTAAATCTATATCTAAATACTCAGTAAAAGATGGAGAAGGAGAAAGAGGATAGTTAGTGTTTGGGAAGACGAGATTAACGTAAGGTTGTATACTTAGCAGTCGCATGTCACTCCCCGATCCAATGCTAAAGCTCGCAGAACCGTATTTGTTCGAGTTAGAGCGGGTTTTCTTCGATTTAGCAGGGACCGTCTTCTTCTTAGCTGTCTTAGCTGGAATGAGGCACGTCCATCGACTCATATTTTATCTGCACCACGCATAGGTTGAGGCTGACCATGTTAGTTTGATCATGTTGATTGAACGGTCAGTCGTCTTAATGAAGCGGTGCGATCATACTTGGAGTGAGGCTGGCACCACTGGTAGCTGTTGCGACTCGATAATTAAGTGTTCCGTCATATTGCAGGAGAGAGGAGCGAGGATACGACCGTTCACTAGCGTCAACAAGAGTGGAATGAACGAAAACAGACGCATGTCTCCCTTTTATACTTATACACCCATCTCATTGGCTAAAACCTCAAACGAATTTGATTGGCTGCTACGAACGCGCGCGAATGAAAACGAACGCGTACGTTCCTTCTACAGCCGAGTCGCACTTGGCTTTTTTAAAGTTTTTAAATTGAATCTAAAATTCACGCATAACGTGGAAAAGGAAAGAAGAAATCGCAAAGTTAGAACATTACGTAATTACATTATAGCACTGATATATGTACATACATAAAAAATCGAAACTGTTCAAAGGAAGAATAACATGTTTAAACTGGTTTCACTTTCGGCAGCACAGAATTTCAGAGCAAACGGTTGCTTCGTTATATTGTGGCAATTGCTGTATTACACAATGACATATTAAACACAGAAATAATTTAAACTATCTATCTTATATAAAATAGAATAAGGGAGTGGATTTAATGGATACAATGTGATATAAACTATTGGGCCAAGACAATAATCACAATTAAATTTTACTAAATTTATAGTTCATTAAAGATAATTACTAATCTCTCTAAATACTTCTTAAAGAACACTTTTTCATTACACTGATGAAATCTCCTGTCTTCAAAAACTCATCCAACGTAAATCAGTAGAGCAAATGCAGACGCTTACACATATAAGCAGAATAATAAGACATACTCAAAGCATAAAGCAAGTCTGCAACTTCTTCAGATATAGTTATCTTTGTATACTGGCACGATAGATACATCTAAATTCGATGGATTATCGTAATATATTCTACAGCTATAAAATAGCCACAACTAAAACTACTTTTCCTTGAATGAAAGAATAATTGTTCTCTTATTTATGTTAGTTAATAGAATTGTCTTCACTCTACAAAACACACGGCTGTGAGTATTTCTCTTGACGAAATTCTTCCGTTAAATTTAGTTACGATTTTTTGATATGTCATAAAATATGAAGAGTTGAAAACCTAGAAAAATCAGAAAATGATTAAAACTGATAACACTAAGAGCCATGAACACTCACCTTCCAATTCCTCGATTCTCGATGGTCTACGTTCTGCCACTCTACTTAAATCCTCACTTTCACGGCGTGATATCGCAGGTTGCTCTTCAAAAAAAAGGTAATCAAATCCATAAGTTAAATACATTCAACGTGTAATGTGGTTGTGCCACAGAAAAATTAACTTGAAACTATATTGTATAAATAAATGTGATTTATCAGTAAATTAAAGTCTAATCGCTTTTAATTGAAATGATTATCCGTAGCTATATTTTTCATGTTTTTTGTGGACATCAAATTCTTAATCCTATTTCTATGGTTACTCAATAACAATTCCATATGAATAGATGAAAAAAATAGAACCAAATTGCAAATCTTTTTCCTCTTCTCTATTTATGGAGTACTTTTCTTCCCTTCTGTAAAAGTATACCAGAAAGCTAAAACTTAATACCTTTATTTGATCATTATTTATTCCCACACGTTTTTATTTGATGAATATATGTTACGTTATAAAAAGATAGAATCTATAGCATGAAAGCATCCACTAAATTCCTTTAGATATTATGTTAACACGAAAAGAACCAAGTGTCTATGTTTTTATATATGTATTACAATAATTATAAAGAATGCCCTGAGAGTATTTGTAAAATGGCTGCCTTATTCAGATTACGTAGTTTTGTTCATTAAGTATTGATTTAAAAAGTTGTATACATATTCACTAATAAACAAATTAACACCAATATAAATTGCTATATATTGTTAATTATTCACCAATTAATTGCATTTAGTAAGTTAAAAACCAGCAACCTACACTTTTATTAGTTCATTCTATAATCTCTAAATTGCCATAGAACAAATAGTCCATCATTCAGACTTAGCTTCACTTTGTGGCAACTCAAATCTAAATGTAATTAAGCGGGACTAAATCTATGTTAGAACACCTGATATCTAAAGAGATATTATATTCTGATAAACACGAGTTACAAAGTCGTGAATCACACTGGCATACATACCTCGACAGACGTCGTATATTCCCTCAGCACTTGCTTCTTCCAAAATTGTGTTGTATTGATTAAGACTTGGGATTAAATCATCCTCAATTATGTTGCTTACTTTTTTAGGCTCACTAATTAGACACAATAAAAACAGAAAATCATAAATGGGCTTATAAAATTTTTTTAAATGAAAATTAAGTAAAATATGCAGAAAAAAACATTATTTTATCCTAGAAAACGCGAATATGAGAGTCATGTGTCAAGTCATATTATGATAAGTAAAATGGCTTTGTATCACAGCTAGTCATCAGACATCTTCACCAATTGTTCACAAACCTAGAATACCGGGTCCATTAAACTCAAAATATTGACCAAATTAATTTAAAAAAACAAACTTTTTTAAAATTATTTCATACTACTGCATAAAATCCTAGTAATGCAAACGGATAATATTTTCAGACAATAAATCGGAATTTAAAAACAAAGAAAATGTGGAGGATCAATATACTCCAGGAGAGCAGATCCCACTTACTCCAAATAAGATTCCAATTGCTGGGCTTGGGCTTGTAAACTACCTTTCGCTTCATGCAGATGCTTTGCAGCTTGTCTGGCTTCGACTTTCGCATTCTCAGTAGTCTGTTGTTCCGCCTGTTTAACTTTGTCCAAAGTTTTGTTCGACACATTATTACTGTCCCCTAAAATAGAAAGATAAAAAACGGCTTCATACTCGAGTAAATTTGAAATCTTTACTGCTTAAAATATTATCAGAATTAAAATATATTACACTTATCCAGTTCGAACTAATTGCTTTTACATTCTAAAACACACGGTCCAATCAAATTCGCTTAATAAAATGCACTTTTGCGCGCTACAGTAAAACAACCGCATACTTTGATTTCTACACATTCTACTTTAACCGTACTATTAAGTACGCTTCTTATATCGCTAAAGTAATATAACCGATATAATCGAGCTGTAAAGAGCCTTAAAAGCCGTCTTTGAATTTTTGAACTCGGAAGGTGAATAATATTTTTTCATCTAGTGACAGTAACCAGTCACATCGTATAATGCGAACATTCTTATTGATAAACTTCGGTGATTGAATCATAGTTTTTACGGTATATGTACTCGAGAAAACCAGGATTCTGGAATTCCACTATCAGCTTAAAAAAATTACGGCCACAAACGTATCATTAACAACTAATGTAAATCAAAAATATATTACTTTCTAAATACAACGGATTTCTTAGCTTTTTGTTTAGAATTATTATTTATTATTAACATCCCAAAAATATTGTCATAAAAATAATACTCAAAATAGTCTGAGATACGAATTATATTATTACAATTACAATTAGCAAGTATTTCTATTTTAATGATGATTTTGTAGAGTGGATTATTTGGAAGTCTGTTGTGGACGCATTATTCCCCCTCCCGCCTAAAGGACGCACATGGACAGAATAACTTATAAAATATATACATGCATGTATGTATGAGATTAATAGTACAAATTTCGACCATGGTAACACCTACAAGCAATTTTAATGACGTGTCTGAAAAGATATCAGCGTAAAATAAAAAGGCCTGAAATATGCGAGATTTATGTAATTGAAAATAGGACACATTTTTACATGTTTGCAGCGGTAGGAGACTACTTTTGATCTTCTCGAGCTCCAACCTGGTCTCTGAATGTGCCGCTCTTTCTTTCCTAAAACAGAGAGTTTATCCGTGTTTACTTCTTGAAATAGATAAATAATTAATGTTAATCTTACTAAGATGCAAACTTTTAAATTAACCATTCATTTAAATATTTGAATAGTAGCTCACTTAAAATTAGTCTGCCAGACTTCGAGTTCCATTTGTGTCATTTTCTGTTCTTCATTGGAACAGGCCATATCTAGTAGCAAGTGTTTATGTCAGTAAACATATATGCATTAATAATAACCACTTAATAGATGTAAAAACTAAATGCAGAATATAATTTTAAAAGTTTAGATAACAACGATAGACAAAATATAGCATAAACATTACACTAAGTAAAATGTGTAAATGGTTACAAGTATGTATAATTCAAAATTAAATATAAACACCACCCAGTGCAACAAAATGTAATGAAAAATAGATTTTAGTATTATTCCGAAAGTGGATATATGATGTCCTCCCATCTATCAAGAAATTAAAATTACTCAGAACATGGTTAGGTACTCAATGTAGATTGCAATATTGAAAACATCAAAGAAACATGGCCAAATAGATTGTAAGCAAAGACCCCTTTCCTTTTGGATGGATAAAGTTGCAGACTGACAAAGAACAGAGAAGGAGCAAAGAAGGATAAGAAATCGCTAAAGTGAGCAAGAAAATGATGAAGAGAACATCGAAGCAAGCATAAAATTGAATTTAAGGTACTCTATAGAATTATAAATGAGCTCAGAAGCAGAAGACACAACTTAGAATTACATCAAAGATACTAATGGCAAATTTTTTTCTAATACTTCATAAATAATTATAATCAAAATATAGAAATACCTATTTAAAAAAGAAAACGGGTTGATGCAGATATAGAAAAAGGAACAGAGAAACCAAAAGTACTTGAGGTTGATATCAAAGTACGAGGACAGTAGAAGAACGAAGAAGGAGGAAAACAATGGTGAAATTAATAAAAATAGTATTTACTCCATGAGAATATGAGACTGGCTGGAACAATGAGTGATTTTGGAAGGCATATTATTACTGAAAGCACTTAGGGTCGATTGCATAAAGCGGTATTAGCTTACTACTGGTAGTAACTCTAGGAAGATGGTAACTCTAATAGATTTATGCTATGTGTGGACTAAATCTATTGATTTTTCTCGGGTTACTACCGGTAGTAAACTAATACCGCTTTATGCAATCGACCCTTAGAACTTAAGACTGTACTAAGGATTATCAATCTTACGAGAGGAACACTCACCTCATATCAAACATGCATCAAATATATTATTCGAATCAATCAAGAAGATACTTCATTGCTAACTATCACCACAAATAATTTAGGAAACAACGGATGCTATATTGATATTAGTTCCAAGAAATATTACACCGAAAGTAATCAAAAAGCAAGGTGAAATATAAACATGGTTCGTATTAGCTGTCTACTCAAGAGCATTAAAATCTGTTTTCTATGAATTTGGCAGTCCCTGACTTACAGCATGGCTTTATGACAATGTCTAAGGAACCACGAGGATACAAAATCAAAGAAACAATACTAGATACATTTTGGAAAAGGTCACTATCAAGGTTGCTTGATGATCCTACCTGAGAGAAGTTGAGTTCAGCTGCTACACTGAGCAGGAAAAATAGTGGATGGTAGGGTAATATATGGAACATTCATTATGCAGAGGACTCTAACACGCCAGACTCAATAAAAGAAGAAGAAATGGAACTAGAGCGAAAACTTTTTTCATTTACTACAACAAAAACAGGCTATTAGAACAGTTGCTATAATTAAAATAAATTACATAATTACAACGGTACCCTTATTAATGAAGTGCTGATACAGTTTTAAAAATAACAATTTATGACTCAATAAAACTAAATTTATTTAATTTAAATTCAGCATGGAGTTTAACATTTATATATAAAATCATATATATGGTGAATTGCCATTAATCAATTCCTGTTTATGTATGGAATATAAAATAGTTTTATTATTGTAAAAACTTTTCATTGAAGTACTCGTTTATTTGCTGATTATAAAATAGAATTACAAATTTAAAAACAATGTATTATATATAAATTATTTTAAAATAATTAAAAATGTGTATTATTGTAATATTTATGCTATCTATAGTATTTACAGGGAACATAAATGATTATAATCTACACAGAATTTTATAGGTAAAATTGAAAATGTTGTTCTGATCCTAGTTAGAAGATTGATAAAAAATATAAGATTTAAAAGTTTAGTAAGAGTATCAGTTATACATGATTATTTAATTTCAAAAAACATTTAGTGTGGCTTAAATTATGTTTAATTACCACAGGTATCATCTTAAAATGTATATTATAATGTATCTACATTTAACTAAAATAATAATAAATTAAATGGCAAAACGTATTAACATGTATAAGTACAAATTTACCCAGGTACAGGCCACTAAGTTTGTTAATAAAAAAAGAAATACTTTATACAATTTCTTTTGTTTAAAAATAAGATATAAATTAAGCAAACGATTTTTTAACAATTTATAATAAACATCAATTAGTTCAAAAGGATAACATGAATGTTTATAGAGTATAAATTAAAGAGTATTGCATGTCTCTTTTAAATATTGGCACTATCTCTTAAAGTTGCTCTGCCTGCTGTTATATATGGTATATTAAATGTAGCATTTTCAGAACATGACAAGGTGGAGAAATATGTTTGTAATATTATGCCCTCATGGATGCATATACATATTCATATTTCCATTAACAATAAAGTTTTAAGCTTATTAAATAAATATAAATATGTATCTATCTACTCTAAGGACTCCTTGGCTAATAGAAATAAATTATTTATAGTAAATTATACTTTTAAATATATAATAAAACAAATATAAAGAATGTCAAGTGGACCACAGCATTGAGAAGAATGTCCTTATTACCAAGGATGGTTAGGAAAACCATCTCTCACTTTCTGACTGACTGCAGCACATTTATCAACTGGCAAGACTCTAACTCACAGTCCAGTCTCTTCACTCAAACAAAGTGAGCAGCCTATATTGTTAAGCCAGTTTTATTGTTGACTGAGAAGTACTCATGCTCACCCATGTTATAGATTCCTTAGACATTCAACAATTAATTCAAAATTGTTTTAGGCACCATTTATGCATTTTTTATTGAAGATTGGAAAAGTTGTTTCTACCCCTATAATTGGGTTAAGCATCAATTTAAAACTAAACAAATAACAAGCAATTACATTAAAATATAATTGTACAGGTTTTTAAATTCATTTCAGCAAATGATTAAACTTTTAAAATCATTAATATATTTATCTTTCTATGATCATACTTTGATTTATTTTTGGCTCAGATATTGCATACTTAAGTTTGTATAATGTATAGCTTCTAACTTCTGCTAGTATGATTATAAAACTAATTTTAGATTCATAAATGCATTTATTAATGATTTAGTCCATACCAAATTATTTATATACATGTATCTTTATTTTGACAAAAATAAAAAAAACTAATAAACTAAACTAAAAAATATATAAATTGATTCTGAGAATGAATCTCTAGATGAACATTTTAAAATATATGATATACTAAAATGTGATATATAACAAAATTATTGAATAAGATAAAATATAATAGATGAAGCACAAGCTGCTGTGAAATAAGAGTATATTTTACACAAATTTTCGGAAGAGAAAAACTTCCCTTATCGAGTGTGATAAGGGAAGTCTGATAAATGAATATTACTCCAAATCAAAACGGTATGTAGATACAAATTAAAATATAACTTGACAAATAATAAATATTACTCAACCAAAAGAGAAGGTAGATACAATATAATTGACAAAAGATGCTGGCTATCAGAATTTACATATATTTATGTATTACCTGTGAGTATATATGTCTCTGCTGAATGCTGTAAAAATAATAGCAAAGTATTAGTTAGACTGGAGACAGTTTATACTAATACAGCAGCTTGATAATAACAATGCTGCATGTATGGATATTGGCCTGCTTATTTACTTTGATGAAATGATATATTTTTTTTATTTTTGGTGTTAAAAATAGTTATAACCCTATTAGCCACCAGATACTCAATTCTAAAATGTTGAACAGGCTTGGATAATATGTAATGTTTAGGGGAACAAATAAAAATATGCAAGTTTCCTGAAGTTGGTTATAATACTTTCTGTAGCATCGGATATGTCCGTTTGAAAATGTCTTTGATAATATCAAGGCAAATGAATGACTGTAATGTTAAATTTACGAGGACAAAAGTAAGTGTCATAAGGTTTATTGCTGGTTGGCTATATTTATTGATCTGATTGTGTGCCTATATTAGTCAGACTAAAAGAATTTGTGGATAATTATATATATATTAACATGTCTGTGTGTTTTATATTATACAAAAACTGTAGAATTAATTTTTCAAAATTAAATACAATAATGATTTTTACAGGAATTATTTCAGTTAGGCTTCATTGTTTGTTTGCAGTATAAGGTGGGAGGGGTTGCTCTTATGCTTCATTATTGAGTAGAATGACATGCTATACCCTTATCCTACCCCGCGAGGATGAGGGTGATTTGGCTCCACCTAATTTATTTTTACTTTTTTTAATATAAGAGCTAGCAATATGAGGTTCCCAGACTTTTCCTGCTATTAAGCTCTGCAACTTTTAATATCATTTTTTTATTTCTTTATAATTTTTTTATTTTTGTGCAATGATTTTGGAAATACCGAAATTTAAAAAAAAAATGTTTAATAATAATAATTTTTGTTATTTTATAAATTTATAAATAAGAGATATCAATTGTAATATACACTAGATAAAATGAACATAAAACTAAAATCAATTTATTCAAATAAAATTATTTTAATAATTATTTTTTTCTACTCCCACAAAATTTTTGTATTTCACATTAATAATGTTTTTTTAATGGTAACAAGTCTAAAACACTGGTTCACCTACATACCAACTTTATCTAAACAGGCAGGAATTATATAGGGGGACCACCCAGTTTCTGAGTGCATCAAATAGCCTGGGCAGGATAGGTTCAATAATAATATATACAATATAGTGTGAGCACAACCTCTCTTATTATTATTATTAAAGAAATATAATTTGATATTTAATTTAACCACAATTAAGTATGAAACTGATCCCATTTGAGACAGTGTAAATATGCTAATATTTTGTGATATGTAATGATAATGTTTTGTCACTAATTGTCAATATGCCACATGATGCTTTGTCTAAATCTTATAGTAATTAATTAGATGTTTCGTAAATAGAAATATTTCTCTTGGGAATAATCAATGGCTAATCAAAGGGTTTAAATAGTAAATATTATGAAGTGATATCTCT
>JAYRBW010047204.1:0-11362 GCA_036023295.1 Invenusta paracnida
CATGTAATTATATATATAGTAATCCTCTATGACGTCATAACTTTTGATAGAATTGAAATTAAATTCGGAAAGAATTCGTATTCCTAAAATTCGATAAGCTTTCGATTGATGTGTATATGATTCTTGTAGGTGAAGTTATAGTTCTCGAGATAAAGTTGGAGTGAATGTGTTTACATGTAATTATATATATAGTAATCCTCTATGACGTCATAACTTTTGATAGAATTGAAATTAAATTCGGAAAGAATTCATATTCCTAAAATTCAATAAGCTTTCGATTGATGTGTATATCATTCTTGTAGGTGAAGTAGTTCTCGAGATGAATGTGTTTACATGTAATTATACATATAGTTTAATCCTTATATAATAAAGGATATATATATATATAAATATAACGAATTATTGCAGATAGTTTAGGTTTTGTCGCAGTTTAATTACCTATTTATGGTTGTTTGATAATTATAAACATTAGTCATAAATATAGAGTACAGATAAAATATACAGCATGACAAACACATTTTTTTTCAAAATTTTGGCCACGTGCCTGTCATGATACTATTAGGTAACTCATATTAACTTATTATACCCATAGAAATTATAAAGATGTACTTATAATAAAGTGCGAGGACTACGTGATTTATCACGTAAATCACGTAGTCCTCGATCAGGTGTATACCAATAACAAAGCATTGTAACAGTAGTTATATTTAGAATCATATTGTTTATAAATATAGCATTATCGAAGTAAATGTAGGTATATACATTAAATGTAAAAATATGTACAAAAATACAAAATATTCTTAAAATTTGTTTCACACAAGGACAGTGGATGGACTTCAAGTTTTTCTGTTTAATGCTGCGAATTTCTGCAAAGAGATTGATGAAAGAATACAATTCAATTCATAAAAACAAAAAAATTTATTGAAAAATTGCGCTTATGTATTTTTAATTTTCCTTGAATTATATAACATATAATTACAAAATGTTTAGCCTTATGCATGGGCCGAGGTGTACGTACACCTCGGTGAGAGCATCATATTGTTAAAAAATACGAGTCTATTTGGTTCACAGAAAAGAGTAATTATACATAAATATACATGTATACATGTATACATAAGTATACATGTATATAAAATTTTGTAATAATACATTATAAGTGATTTGATAAAATAGATTAATAATTAATAACATTCATTGGCATATTCATTATGGCAACTTTGTAAATATTATTCTTACTAAAAGATTTGCATAACGTACATTCAACAGATATATAATAAGTTTTAATACAAAATATTGCCATTAACATGTGATTATACTTAAATTGTCGATTCTCTAAAAAAAGCTGTTACACAAAAATGAATTCAAAATATTCACTTTTTTTTGTATAATTATTGAAGAACATTTATTGGTATACTCAAAACTTGTGCAAAATAACAAAAATGTAAAAAAAGTTCATCAAGTGTGCAGGAAATATGCTTAAGCAAATAAGAATAGACAGTAAGCTACTATATTATTAATAACAAAATAATTATATAGCAGTCTCTCTAAGTAAGTCTTAAAATTGTTAACTAACCTGCAATTCCCTTTTGAGATTGTCTAAATCTTCTTTCCACAGCATTGCTTCTGTTTTTGAGCGTAATAACAGTAGCTCTGTTTGTTTGGCGTTTTTTTGTGCGAGTAGATCATCCTTCTTCTCTTTGGTAAGAGAGCTCAGGTGCATGTTCAAGATGTAGTCAAAACCCACATCAGATGAAATTTCCTTTTCAATTGTTTCTTCATGGTTTGCATCAACCTGTGTTGAAATCTGCAATATATGAACAATTCTAATACATAGTAATATTAAATAAACATATCTTAATTTCAATTATGTTCAAGATAGTCAAAAATACAATTCTTACCACATCTTCGATAACTTTATGTTTCCATGCTTGAACGGGATCAGAATCATAACCGGCGGTCTGAAGAAGTTCAATGAAAATTTTCTTCGACATATTTTCGATTTTCATTTTGCCGTCAATCTTTTCAAGAACAAAACGCGCTTGGTTTTCTAATTTCAAGGCATCTGCTGAGAGTATACCCTCCATGTAATTTTTACGTTTTGTGTACCTGTAAAGAAAATAGGAAAAAGTAAAGTATAACTATAACTATAAATAAAATAAATAATTATTTATATCTTACCAAGGAAGACGAAATGTGAAAAAATCTTTCAAAATTTCAAGCGTTGTGTCAAATCGTTTAATACAACCAAATTCATCAAATAACACCATCGAATTAGTAGAGGTCTGGTTAGTCAACTTGAAAAATTTGTACAGGTTCTTTTTTTGCGCATTTTGTAGATTTGTCTTGTTCATAGTTACTACAAATCTAACATATAAATTAGTGTGAAATTCTTTGTAGTTTCTGAAAACATACGAAATACAAAAAAGGAAACAATTTATTGTTTAAACAAAAAATTAAACTGAAACAGAAAGCCATACTCAATCAAATCGCAATTAAGCATTGGTGTCAAAACAGATTCCTTGTAATTCTGTGTCCAGGTGCGAATAGGAAGTTCGGATATTTCAATTGTTGTTTTGCTTAAAACTGCTATTTTACCGTGGATAGTGTATCGATTGGAACCAACCTCCTCGATAGTACCAGTGAAGTTTTGAAATGACGGAAGCATTGGAATTGGCTCAGTTCCATCGAGCATACGTTCAAGATTAACAATAACTTCTTCGATAGAATGGTTCAAAATTCTAGTGCTCCAACCAGTACCGATACCTTCTGCGCCATTTATAAGAACCATTGGGATAATTGGAATGTACCTAAGGTTTAAAAATATAATGAAAGTAAAAATACAATACTAAACTGTAACGAAATTAAAAGTATAAATCTACCATTCTGGCTCAATCCTTTGGTTGTCATCGTAAAGGTACTTCAGTATGGGATCATCGTGAGGATGAAAAATTAAGCGTGTCAGTGGGTTGAGATAGGTGAAAATATAACGTGGAGATGCTGCATTTTTTCCTCCGTTAAGGCGGGTACCAAACTGACCGGACGGCATCAGTAAGTTCAAATTATTCGACCCTGAAGATAAATTCAATAAATAGAAAGATAGGCTATAATCAAATAATTCACTTGAAGAATACAATAATTATAAAGAATTACCTACCAACAAAATTTTGAGCTAGTCCGATGATGGTACCCATAAGGGACATTTCTCCATGATGGTATGAAGAATTTTCAGCGACTGAGCCTGCTAACTGTGCCACTTTCAATTCCTTGGTCAGATTTCGTTTGAAGCACGTGAACAAAACCTGGAAAAAATAAAGTAACCATTATTAAAATGATTTTACTACATATTAAATTATCATAAGGTTGATTATTTCACCTTTCTTTGACCAGGCTTTAAACCGTCTACAAAAGAGGGTATACTTCGCTCATTGTCCATATTTGAAAAAAGAATAAGTTCCTTATTAATGAAGTGATTGTATGTAATTGATTTAGTGTCTTTTCCGTATAAATGGTCATTGGGTAAATCCAGTTTTAATCGGCGGCGTTTTTCCTCCATCCATGTATTGAGCCACTGTTTCCTATCCTCCACTTTATCAGCACTAAAAGCGAGAGCAATGCTATTATCATCTTCCGAACCAATGTACTTGAAGCTAATACGGTGTCGGGCAATGTCCGTAAAATAGTCCTCGGCTTCTTTGAAACTGGAGGTACCCAAACCTGCAAAAAAATTAGATAAAAGTTATATATGTATAATTGCAGAAAATGAGAAAATCTCGTATCACCTTTGTAATATTTTACACGCCAAGTTTGATAATTAGCTGCATTTTTCTGCCATTCCTCGAATTCAGGAAGGCTGTAAAAGGGAATCTCCTGTTTTTTCTTGAAAACTTTGACAATGGGAGTGATAAATTCTTCGAGGAAATTGTGGCGCAACAATCTAGGCCAATTTGAGTGAATGAAGTTGATTATTAAACCTTTGATATGCGATCCATCTTGATCTTGATCTGTCATAATCATAACCCTATTAAGGTGCAAAAAAGAAAGAAAGAGATGTACATGTATCAGTGCGAATGTGAATGTAATTGACTTACTTGCCATATCGGAGAGTTTTCAAATCTTCAACATTATCGTAAGTTTTACCATAGCGAAGGCCCAAAATATTGATGACATTACGTACTTCTGAGTTTTGGAG
Organism: Invenusta paracnida; assembly: GCA_036023295.1. Taxonomy (NCBI): domain Eukaryota; kingdom Metazoa; phylum Platyhelminthes; order Proseriata; family Coelogynoporidae; genus Invenusta; species Invenusta paracnida. The sequence continues at coordinate 4,190 of JAYRBW010047204.1, forward strand.
TATCTTGGATGATGGTGCGTCTCGTACATTGAGCATTTTACCTTTCAATGGGAATACACCATAGTGATCACGGCCAATAATACTTAAACCAGCAACTGCAAGTGCCTTAGCCGAATCTCCTTCGGTAAGTATCAAAGTACACTTCATTGAATTTTTCGTACCAGCAAAATTAGCATCGTCTAATTTAAGTATACTACTGATACTTGATTTGGAAGCATTAAGCCACACCTTCTTTTCAATTTCTTCATTTTTGTATTTGATCCATTTATAAACATTTTGTTCAATATTACATGCAGACACCTACAAAAAGGAATGAAATAATTAGTTTTATTTATTGAAATGGTAATGTAAATAATTTTAAAAATACACAGCGTAATAATAAAATGCAAGTCTCACTTGTTCCATAAAATGTGTAGTTAGATTACAAACTGATCCGAAATGAGTGCTTCGTAGTGTCATATTTTCCTTCGTTTGGGAGTCAAATGTTGGATTTTCAATGAGAGCATTCACAAACACCCACATGTGTGACTTGATTTGAAACGGTTTAATCTGAAATCCCGATATCTGTGTTTGTTGTTTAATATCGTGCATCATTTTATTGACTATCTGATTAACGATATAGTCGACATGACAACCTCCTTTAGTAGTGGCGATTCCATTCACAAAACCAACCTGTTGAAAGCCTGAATTGCTCAATGTAACTGCTATTTCCCAGCGAGGGTTTACTTTATTGTAAGCCACCTGAAAAGAAAATATTTCAAATAGAGCATTCATATAAGGAAATTGAAATAACATTTTTCATATATACTAATAAATAACATTACGATATAGTGCTCAATACTTCTTTCACTGTTTGCTGTTTATGACACAAAATTAAAAAGGTCAACGTGCACCTGTCAAAGTACTCTCATAATATTAATAAGCAGTATAAAAAGATATGAATAAAGGAATAAAAATAAGACCAAAATAAGTAAAGTAAAAAGTGAATAAAACATTTAATACGATTTTCCTTGCTTCGTCAAATATTATAGAAAATAAAACTTGCCTAAATAATGTGATACTCCAAAATAGATTTTGTATTAGTTAGACAACATTATTTATAAACATTTTGTCAATAATATTTTATGGTTTTCAAATATGAAATCTTATTTTAGAACTTTTGGAATACCAGCATAAGATATAAATTTCCAACAAAAAATTCGATAAAGGAGACTATAATTTTAAAAATATATTAAATTACAGCTAGCAATCAAATTAGAAGGAAATATACATCATCAAATATATATATATATATTTATCATTTTACATATCATTATTTCCGTCATAACGAATTTGAGTTTTATACAACATATTATTATAACATTTATATACATTTATCATTTTATACATCATTGTGTTGTATATGTTGTACAAAACTCAAATTCGTTATGCCCTGAATTAACTATTTCTGTAAATAGACTCAATGTTGCGATTAAAACAATTTCTTTACAAAATTAATAACAAGCAATCATGTCACAGCTAATGACTCAATTGAATTAATTGATCTTTGTGACCTATACTCAGGTTACCCGAGCCCCTAAAGGGAGACACATTGTGGCTAAACATCACTTGTTATTAATTTATCTTAATTCTAATATAGTTCGTGTGATACGGACTCGCTGTAATGTTTAGAAAGTTTTCCTTGCTAATCAACAGAATTCCTGTGGTTAAACGGTTATAATGTTCGCATTGTAATCGTAAGGACCGTAGTTCAATACTCTGCATGTCACTGATAAGCTCCATATATAGCGAAAATCATCTGGCATTTGGGTATGCGCTATAATTATACTTCTTCACAAAATATTTTAAATGTGATATTGTTCATTGAAGAACATATTATGTTGTAAAATTGTGATTTATATATATATATTGTATATAAAAGTATACAATAATAACTATGAGCGAAATAATAATCTATGCTAATTGGGGATGCTATAGTAAAGAAACATTTATTGGGTCACCTTGAGTGCATTTCCTTGATCATCGACTTTATTCTTGATGTAAAGGTCAACATATTCGTTGAAATTGTTTACTGGAATCCGCCGGTTATTGAGAAAGACGTCAACATTGGGAAGAACACCGGCAATATCATAGACCCGACGAGTGAGTAACTCTACTATACCATCGTCCAGATGGTCCATTTTGAATTTTGCTAAGTCTGGATAGAAGGTGATCGAAGTAAAGTCTTCAGAAGTGGCCGGGGAGATTATAGGTTCACTTGCTTGTGCCATATTATCCGTCCACTCCTGAAAATTATAACCCTATTTACTAAAGGTTATAAAGCTTCAATAAGTTTAACATTCAACATATTTAATTCTAAAAAATATACTTCATCGATAAATAGTTTATCTTAGCATATGCAAATATTTAACTACATAGAATTTCGTAAAATTAAAATTTTACAAGTAATTAGATTTAAATGCTATATTTATTCTACATGCTTCGACAAAAATTATACATAACATAATGGACACAGTGGAGTTATAAGATAAACAAGGAGTAGTGTGAATATACAAGAAACTTTATTTTGAATAGATCTGTAAAAACAAAACAAAATTTTATAACTAATAGAGTTAAAGAAGGTCAATAATAATTAATAAATTCGACACATTAAGCAAATAATCTCGTCTTTTTATTGAAAACAATGCATGAATCGCTAATGAACCTACTCTAAATTTTAGAATTTCTCAAAATATTGACTCATATTCTAATACTCAAGTCATACCTACGTTTAGCACCTATTTGCACACATTTATAATTAAAAATATGTATACATTTAAATATGTACACAAAATATATTCATACTTAAACCAATGTAAGCTACTTGTCGATATTGTCAATGTCGATAATGTAATAACATACAACACAATATTAGTAAAACAAACCTGCTTAAAACTTCGTTTATATTTACGAGAGGAAGTCTCAACAACAAATCGATTACTGAAAATATTGCATAGCTTTGCTCCATAACCATTTCTACCGCCAGTGATCTTCTTGTCAGTATCATCATAGTTACTCGATGTAAGCAAATGTCCGAAAATCATTGATGGTACATACATTTTCTCTACTTTATGGTGGACTACTGGAACTCCTCTTCCATCGTTCCATATTTGTATCATATTAGTTTTTCTGAAAGAAGAGAAATAATTTTATTATGAATGCAGTAGAGACAGATTACAATAATAATTAATAACTTGCATATTAAATATATACATTATCAGATATAACAGGTAAAATATCTTAAAAAATCACAATAGTAGGTGTATACAATGATTTACATAAATATCCAAAATATTTAATAAGTATTTATAAATTAATAAAAATTAATTATATGTGTATATAAATATTGATTTTTGTTTAGTTTTCAATAAAAAATCAATAAAATAAAATGATAATAAAAATAGAAGCTTACGGAATAATAGATATCTTTATGGAAGACATTTGAGGATCTCTGATTTTATTATCGACTGCATTTACTAAAAAATGATTAGAATAAGAGAGTTATTTATTATCATTTATAATGTCATCAGAATAGTTTGATTACCTAAAATTTCATCAAATATTTTGTATAAACCAGGCGAATATTCTATGTATTTTTGGACCATCTCTTGTTTCTTTTCATTAATAACCCACATATTTTCATTGACTTTGTCAACTGAACCAATATAAGAATCTGGGCGAAGAAGAATGTGAGCTCTTGCTGTCATTTTTTGGTAAATTTCCTCCACTGATGCTCGTTTATGTATATGCCTAACAGGCACAGTAGTAGAATCATACTTGAATATAAATTTTGTGAAAGATGCATAACTAAAAAAAAAAAAATATGAGTCAATATATTAAATAATATGGCATTACAATTATCAAAAATAAATATAAATTAATAAATATAAATGTTTAAAAAAATAATTAAAACCTATTCTGGATTCTATGTCATAAAACTAAAAAAAAGTAATGCAGGCCCATACCAAAGGGGGGGGGGGGTGCGACCCCAGAGAGTAAAAGGTCAATTTTTTACTAATATGCTTTATTTAACGAAGTGTAGTATGCTGAAAATAGCTTGCAAATAGGTTTTAAAAAGGCCTAGTTTCTTTAAGTCAAATTTCATTAAGATTGAAACATTATAGTAAAATTTTGTTACATATATGATATAACGACTTAATTAGCTGTAATATGAACAAAGTAAATCTAAGAATAGTTTTATATGTAGAAGACAACGGGAACAATGGACGATATAAAAATACTAACTAACAATTGTTTAGAGCGAGCAAATTCAACTTTTGAATTTTATATACATAGGGTTAGTGCAGACAAAATTTCCATACCGGGAACAATTAAATATGCCCTTTACTTTTTAAAACCAAACATAATACAGAAGCAGCACAATTTAATTAATTCTCCTTTCGCCTTTGTCGCTGGGGAGATATGTGAGGGGTTTTGCTTCAGATGTTTGATTGTGTTTTGTTCGTTACGACTCAGATTTGATCTATTTTGCTTAAAATCTTTGGGAGCTAGTGATTTTCTTAGTCTCACTGAGCGCTAGTTTTAGGTTGTTGGTTGGTAGTTTGCAGACGAAAGACGTTGACGTGAGTCTTAGAATTTGAAGTGTAGGACCAGTTTCGGGAACCCTGGTGTTGGATAACCGTATTGCATATCAACTTGGATAGTTATCCAACACGGTTCTATCACCTAGTGAAAACTTATAAACTACCTCCAGAAATCAAGATTAGATCTATAGTATCCAATTCAAGCCAACCATCATATAAGATTTCATGACTCCTATCACGCATCCTGAGGCCCCTACAATCAGAAGTGCCTGCTCACCTAGAAAACAACTTCACACTTCTAGAATTTATATATTAGAAACCTTACCAACGATCAAAGAAAACATTTTTCATACCAATTCAGCCTAGACGTAGTCTCCCTTATATACATCTATTCCAGTCATGGAAGCCAGGCACGTGCCCCCCCTGAGCATTAAGCGCCTATTTTTTGAATGTGACTTTTTTGTTATATAGACCTTATTCCAACAAAATCCTTCACAAGGGCGCCCTCTTCCAACAAAATCCTTTACAGATGCGCTCTTTTCCAACAAAATCCTTCACATAGGCGCTCTTTTCCCACAAAATCCTTCACATAGGATGAACGAAATTCAAGTCTGGCACACTTGACAATAAATAAAAAAAAATATTGATCTGGATGAGTTAGTAAATAGTTTTGCTCGTCGAAATCCACGCGGTATGTCTCTTTTCAACATTGTGTATGATTAAGTGTATAAACAAAAATATAACATTTGAATATTTGTGTATTTCTAATTTCATACCAATTCCATACTGGTGTAATACTAATTGTATCGTCAAGATACAATTCTATATTTCATCCGAGGTTTTCTCATTAAGTGCCTTGTAGTTATTTGTTTATATTTAAAAAGTATATAAACAGTGTATATTAATATTATGTAAACAGTACTACATTGTAATACATACTTTTATGGCCTTCTATATTTCGTCCGAGGTTTTCTCATTAAGTGCCTTGTTTAGTACTTAATTGTTTATATTCAAATAGTATATAAACAGTGTATACTTATATTATTTAAACAATAATAGATTGTAATACATACTGTTATGGACAATACATAGATGTTACATTTGAATTTGTATATATATTATATAGTTTCATACCTAATACTTTGGTGAAAAATACTATTTATTGTATCGTCAAGATACAATTCAATTTGTATGCCTTCTATATTTCGTCCGATGTTTTCTCATTAAGTGCCTTTTTTAGTACTTATTTGTTTATATTTAAATATGTAGTAATATAAACAGTGTATATAAACAGTAATAGATTGTAATACATACTTTTATGGACAATACATAGATGTTACATTTCAATTTGTGTATATAGTTTCCTAACCTACTATTTTGGTGAACAATACTAATTGTATCGTCAAGATACATTTCAATTTGTATGCCTTCTATATTTCGTCCGAAGTACTTATTTGTTTATATTTAAATAATGTAAACAGTGTATATAAACAGTATAATACATAGTAATACATTATTTTATGGACAATACGTATATGTTACATTTAATTAAATTTGTATAATAGTTTCATACCTACAATTTTGGTGAATAGATAGTACAATTGCATTGTCAAGTTATACAGTTGAATTTGTAAATATAGTTGCATACCTACTATTTTGGTGATTAATAAAATTGTATCGTCAAGTTACATTTGACATTTCGTTCGGAAATTCTCAATAAGCGCCTATTTTAATTATAATTTTTGGCGCCTTTTCGAGGTGTGCCCCCCCCCCCCCTAAACAAATTCCTGGATCCGCCCCTGAATTAGTTAACTTGATATACTTGTCTTCGGTATTATTTAAGTTTACTCTAACAAGTAGATTTTATTATTTTATTTACAAAATTATTTTATTGATTGTTATATGTTGCTTGAACTAAAATTTCATAAAATTCTATTTACATGTTTTAACACCTTGCAAATATGACGAATTTTCATCGCGCAAAATTTTTATCGAGAAAAATATGAGAACTTTTGTCATTCCGAGATTAACATTTTTCAAAGGTATAAATCGGATGTGTATGATAAAATCCTATTATCTCGATTTTATAACTTGTTAGAAAAACACACTTTTAAATTTTTTAAGCATTTTTAATGATAATTTTTAAAATATATCCTTTTTAAGTTACAATTTGTATGAGCATTACATTAGAAACTTAAGAAGACATGTTTGAAAATGATTTATTAATATACTTTATATTTGGTATTTAAGATAGGTTTTTTAAATGCATTTCGGGCTATTTTATTCAGAAAAGCATAATCAAAAGCACGTCTCTGCCTCTGCAGATACAGCGCCTATATATTTACTCACTGGTAGAACAAAAAAGTATTTTACTGTTTAAAATTTAATAATTATGCAAGAAAATTGCTTACCTTCTAAATATAAATTAAATAAATATACTTATGTATATGTTATAAATTATAATGATTTATTTCTGGGTTCATTAATAAAAAGTATGTACAAGTAGTATGTAAATTAAAAGTAGGATAATAACCCATGGAAACAGAGGCAACTATACTTAAGTAGCTGCTATAGTTACCATCCTAAGTAC
>JAYRBW010047215.1:0-11361 GCA_036023295.1 Invenusta paracnida
ATATACTTACTACTTATATAGTAATATATATATGGAATAATAAAAATATAATTAGGAAATTAAATTTTAATTAAAAAGTATATTTATATATATATATGACGTTCATTATAAACATTTAAACTGTATTATTATTCGTTATAAGTTTATATATATAATGTTTACATCAAATATAGTGTTTTTATATACAATTTTATAGGTGGCATAAACGGGCCAACTAGGTTAACGTTATAAAAAAAGGTAGAGCAAATAGATATTTTTGTGGCTACATAAAATAGTTTTTTTTAAATTTTGTAAATAAACGCAAAATAAATAGTACAAAAATAAGAAATAGACGCAAAATTATAATATGTAAATTTAGTTATATGTACCCCACTTTCCTTATATGTCATTTAAATGTATACATATACACTAAATAAAATTTAAAAGTAAAATACTGTATATCTTTATTTCTATAAAAATAACTAAATTGATATAGAAACAATAAACATGATTAACAAGTAACTCATGACTGTACAATGTGTAAATAGCTTATATATTTGTGTTTAAGTTTGTTTAACATAAGTACAAAGGAAAAATATTGTTATCTAGTAAATAAAGCATATTTAATATAAAGTAATAAAATAAACATAGATACATTAATCAGTATAAAAAATAAATAAAGCGGCATAAGTAACATTAACAAATTTCAGTAAATCTGGATAACCAGTTTGTAAAATGGAGCAAAAGAAAATTGTTAGTTGTTTTATCGATTTTGTCTTATACATTTAGACATATGGGCCAATGAAAACATACTGTAATTAATAATTATAAAAACTAGATATGGTAAAATAGCTAAAAAAAACACGCTTTTGGATAAAAATTAACATATTTACGGGAATTGTCGATAGTAAAGAATTTGTTATATAAGTTTTTTATAATAATAAAGTATTAAGAATACTTAATTTAGAGATTTATGTGAATTATATTTCTCTAAAAACTAGTTCCTTGTTTTTTTTTCAACAATATAATAGGAAGTGAAACAGCCTTTACTGCTTAAGTATGCTTTAGAAAATATAGTGGTGGTGAGTAGATATATATTTCAAACATTTTCTAATTTCGAATAGAACGTTTTGTTTAAAATACATAACATTTTCACGGTGCATACAAACTTATTTCACTAAATATTCTAGTTATTTTTCATAATATCTAAGTAACTAAAAGCTTTTCTGTATAAAACTTTTATAAATATATTATAATATAAAATGTACTAAGCTGTTTCCTAATATTCAATTTAGCACGAAAGAGATACATTTAGAGTAGATTAGTCTGTATATACTTAAGTAAAAAATGTAATGATGATTAAATTGAAACGTTTTATAATATAACTTTCGATGTAAACTAATAAATCTTAAATAATCACATAAAATTGTAAAATAACAATATATAACTATAAAATGGTAAGTTTTAATATATATGGATTCTTTCTTGCATGATTGTTGATTTCGTTTATCTATATTAAATAAAAATGAGAAAAAATGAAATGAAAGTAGACGTTTTTGAAGCAGGATCAGAAAAAAATATTGCACATATAATACTAAGAGGCCAATGTTAAAACGTAGCACTTAGTTCAAGTTTTCTTAGGCTTTTGGAGTTTTTTCGTTTTGGAAGAATCTTTCTTTTTGTGAAATTTGTCACCAATGCACAGCATCCCTAATTTAATAGAATTACAGAATAACGATAAAATCATTATTAAATAAGAATAAAAATATTCATACTGTGAACTTACTGCGAAATTTCAACTCTAGGTCGAGTTTCTGGTGTTCTGGCTTAGGTCTGAAATAGAACATGGTGAAATATATAGAAAAAATATATCATAGGACCCAACATGCCATTATGTATTTAAATTTCTACTGAAACGGCGCATAGATATCAAAATATGTAAAATGTGTGCACAAGATCTTTATATAGCATTATATGTATAGGAAGTTTAAGGTAGATATAAGTGTACTTTGAATATTTATAACATTTCAGTTCTAATGACTAACTGCATTTAGAGAATATTATTATTACGTATATATTATCTATCAATTAGTATTTCAATAACGTTATTAACAATTCGTTACATCCTTAACTACATCCTTACACCCTAAAATCAATAAGATCCTCCTAACTAGTTTTATTTAAACAAAAACGACAGCGTCGCAAAATGAAAGCCAAGAATCCGAGCTTCTCAAAAGAAAAAATGATATTGATGATACATATTACAGCCATCGAAGAAATTGAATAAAAATGCCGCCAAGATGTAATTGTTACAATACTTGCTGTTTAAAATGCATAAACGTATAGATAAATGTAGAAAATAAGTATACGTCTAAATCGTAAAATTCATAAAAATATGACAACACAATCAAAAAATGTTGGCAATGGTAAATAAATGATATTAAGTTTTCCTGTTTTATAATTGGCTTACTTAAAACAACTACTTTTGTATTAATGCGGGTTTCATTGCTTTTGTAAAAATGTAGTTTCTCGGCTTTTGTTTTACGACGTAGTCGTTTTTGTTCAATTTGTTTTGCAAAATATTACCATATTAGTATAATTTCATGCATGCAATGTAAATAATAATAATTTGTTTATTTGTAAAATCCTGTAAAATATTTGAAAAAACTATTTTTGTCAATCGTTAATGTTATTAATTTCCAAAGAATTATATTTTTTCTAAATAGTATGAGTTATACCCATTTATGTGGATTTTAGTATGAACGCTTGCATATTTAAATTAAGTATTTTTATTAAAATAAAAATAGTAAGATAACTTTTTGCATTGAAATTGTTCGCTCTTCTTCGAAATAACTATGGTTTATCTATCTATCTAGTGTGTAGTTTTATTTTCACTTAAAAGAATCTGTGCTTTTTTCGTTACATATTGTTAGATAAGACTATTATACTGCATTTATTGAAAACAATTCCAGCAATTGTTCTGGAAAGATCCATTTTATACAGAAATGCATTTTCCGATAAAAGGTTAATATCAATCAACAAGGCTGACGAAAATAATAGTTATTATTATTAACGAAGCATCGTCAACCCAACAACAATAACGTCAGCAATTAGCTTGAGAGATGTTAACAGTTCGACGAGTCATTAATGCTAAGGAGAATAAGTCCATTTTGACCGCTAATTAATCAGGCTATGAATGCATTAAAAAGCTAATTTTTGGTATCAGCGTAATCACCAAGCGTTAAGGAACTAAATGCACATAAGATGAACTTTTTAAAAGTTATCTAAATACTTTTTTAAAAGGGATCAATTTCGATGAAAATTTGTTTCTTCTTCTTATTGTTATTATAATTATCTAAACAAAAACGACCGCATTTCAAAAATGAAAGTCAGGAACCGAGCTCTTCAAAAGAAAAACGTATATATATTATTTTAACATATATACAAAAATTATATTTATGATATGAAGCACAAACATTGATATAAAAGCGCCAAGATTTAAAACATTTAAAATGATAAAAACATAGCGCCAAGATATAATTGTTATAATACTTTCCGTTTAAAATGCATAAATGTACAGATCAATATTGAATGTAGGTATACAAACTGTAAAATTCATAATAAATGAATAAAAAGAAAGAAAAATTCTTGACAATGTTATAAATTATATTATGTTATTGTTATGAAAATTGGTTTACTTAAATAAAATACTTTTACATTCATATGGTTTCATTGTTTTTGTAAAAATAATTGCCAAGAATTTATCAGAAATTTTTATGAATTTTACAGTTTAAATATACCTGTGTTCCATATTGATCTATGCGTTTATGCATTTTAAACAGAAGATGTAATGAATTACATCTTGGCGCCATTTTTATATCAATTTTTGTAATTGTTGTACTTTATACCATCAATATGATTTTTGCTTTTTTAGAGGCTCGCTTTGTAGCTTTCTTTTTTGCAACGCCTGTAATTTTTGTTTAGATAATAATAAGACACAATTTTTCATCGAAATTAAGCCCTTTTAAAAAAGAATCTAGAAACCTTTTCAAAAGTTCATCTTATGTGCATTTTGTTCTTTAGCGCTTGGCGATTACGCTGATACCAAAAATGATCTTTTTAATGAGCTAGCCTGATTTATTAGCGGTCAAAAATGGGTCTATTCTCCTTAGCATCTCTAATGCTAATTGCTGACGTTGCTTTTGCTGCTGCTGCTGCTGCAGGGTTGACCCGTCACCGTCGACGACCTACCATCTACTTGAGGAGGTGGGAAAGTCGGGTGAACAGGCTCACCCTTTGCTGAGGCTCTTGTTCTTGGCTTATAGCTTAAAATCATGCAGGACAATGGTATATTTATGAAATCAATACTGACATATAAACAGTTTACAGAACATATAAATGTAATAAAAATGACATGCTAATAGTGTGTCCGTAAATACTATGTTACCAATCGTCAGAAATATTACACTACATAATAGTAGAATAGAATGTTTACATAAATATTTCTCCAATACATAATATAATAAATCAAACTGAAAAACTAATAAATGAACAGGTTTTTCCAAATAATTAGACACAACTAAATTAAAAAATAAAGGTTACAAAACTATTTATACGGTGTATACATAACATATTTTAATTGGAACAAACCCATGCTAAATTTAATGAAATAATAGTGATTATATAAGTTTTATATAATTATTGATGCATTTACTGTCAATATTTATCGCAATTTTAAATTTGCGATAAATGCTTTAAATTTGAAGCAGCATGCTGATAATAATGGAGTTGAATTAATTTGTAATAAGCTACGCAATAGTATCACCTCACTGGTTTCATTTGATAATGTCTCTCTACTTCAAAATTGAAAAAGGAAAAATGAAGCAAGTATTATATTTTTAACGCAACTGTATCGTGTATAATAGACATTGAAAATCAAAATCTAATAAGGAACACTATACGTGAATACATTTAAATGTGTACGTAAATTAGTAAAACTGCCAAATGGATAAAAAAATCCATATAGATCGAATCAATTTGAAAGAAATAGAAGTGCTCGATAAAGATTTCAAGTTATTAAATAATTTATTGTAGGCATTCCAGTAAACATATAAAATGTTTCCTTCATTTTATGTGGATGCTAATAATCATTAACATCTTCATTTATTATCCTAGAAATAATCATTCTATGATGAGAATTTCGTCCGCTTACGATAGCTGCCTTGTGCATAAACAGTAAAATTTAATAAACCCTAGAACGGACCCGACGCTATGCTATTATCGATTAGATACTCTTGATGTTAATTTCAAATAGCATACGGGTGTCGTCTGTTCCCTATTATATGTTTAGCTTTCTTTATAAAGATTTTTAACATTTCAAATAAATTTTTTATAATAATTTAAATAAAATTAGAGTATTTAAACTATTCTACTGTCTTCGGGGGATTAAAACCTTGTCTCATAAAAATGTTTATGCATTTGACTTATGTGTATGCAGTCGATTATCTACTTATACCATAATACATTAATTTCTATAAAATATTTTTTTGACCATAAAATAGAGGATTGAAGTAAAAATGTAATTGTATAATAATTTGTTCAATATTCTAATTCAGTGCTAGGCCCAATAAAAATTTAAAATATAATTTACTTTAATTTTCAATTATTCAACATTGTATTTAATTTAACTTACATAATCTACCATATATTTTTGACATTTTCCAGAAATAGTCACTATAGTACAAATTTATTCCACTGCATTTTTGAAGCTTAATTAGGTATACATTTTTCAAATGAGTGTATAGGTGTATCATACAAATGTTAGTATTCTTGTAAAATTTTCGTCGCAACAATTCGACAGAATATGCTTCTGAATACATAATCGTATATACTGACCTGTCCATTTTTACATCCTCATCTTCTACTAGTTCAGCTCTGGCATCGACGGTTTTAACAAGCAAACAAATTAATTCCTCTTCACGATGTCGATCTGATTCCGTTTTCTGAGATTCTATAAATGAATGGTACATAATGAGATGACAAAATATAATATAAATAGTTTATATATGGTATAACAACGCGAAAAGACATTTCACTAACTTAAATATTTGTTAAATAATTCAGATAACTGCACAAATAACTCTCAAGATATCAAATAGTAAAATTTGTGAGCTATCACTCATGAAAGACGCAAAATAAAAAAAACAATATTAGTATTATAGTAATAATATAAAATTATCTACAATACTTATAATGAAACATTGCAAGCTGTAGTACAGTATAATAGGATATAACTAAATAAGTGTTATAATTAAAATGACAAATATTTAGGTCATATTCAAATGACCTACATTATAATATATTTGCATGCATAGTCATGGATGGATATAATGAGCAATCGGGTATAAGAATCGATCTACATAAATGAATTGAAGCGGTAGAGTAGACGTTCGACTCCGGTGATAAATTGTGTTTAACTATTATTATATATATATTCATTTGAAAATATAAGATAAAATTATCTAATCAAAACAATTTCATTGTACACCGGAATCAGAATTTGAAAAATATTTCAATTGTAAAATCTTTATGCAATTTTCAAAATATTTTACATTCATAATAAAAAGTATATACTACTGCTTTGAAAAAATTTAATAAAAAAACTATAAATTAAATATAGGATAAAAACAAGTTTAAATCTAAGTTTCTTTAATATAATTAAGCAATTTTTTCGCCAGAAAGTAAAGAAAGTGTCTCTTATTAAGTAGATATCTCTTAATATATGTATATTACTTTCATATAATACTACACGAATATTACAAGGGTACATATAACTTCCAGAATTTCCAGTAATTGAGAAACAATTGACAAGTTTAAAACGAAAGATATAAACACTAAAGAATAACTAATAGATAACAATGGATTTTGGTTAATGTATAATTTGTAACCTGCCTGAGTATTTGCAAACAAAAATTACTCTAGTACTATATCAATCTCATACAGTACTTCACATTTTAATGTTTATTTTGCTGAGTATCAATCATCCTTCTGATAAAATCAAAAGAAGCTACTCTATATTTTTTGTTAAACTATTACATTTAAAAGTGCCTCGTATATATATATAGTTTTTGTATCAAATTTGTGTGCCTACAACATAAACTATGAAAAGTGTATACAGTTTAAATATTTTTTAAATTAACCATTTTCAAGCATTGAAAATAACATTTCAGTATTATAGCGAGCAGTAAAAAATATTAGCTTACTAAACTGCGATGATATGCGTAGATTTAAATATACATATATGTATTTATAAATAATGTTATATATACATACAGATAAACATTATAAATGTAGATACCTCATTGATTTTTCGTAGTACTCGTGTTAAAATCAGAATATTATTGAAAAAACAAAACAAATTTAAATTGTTTTTGTACAGTTCAATAACTTTGTACAATATCCAACAGTGCTTTTTACAATAGTATCAATTGTCCAAATTTTGTTAAATCATTTTAATGAAACAGGACAATTTAATCATTACTCTCATGATTATGATAGCAGTAGCTAATTAAAAAGTCAAACTATGTATAAATAAATTTATATTAATAAAACTTTACCAGCTACCTTACTGCTCCAAAACCTACGACATTAAAAAAAACTACGTTATTGACAAAATACTTTGGTTTTCAAACGAAAGCAAGGTGAAAAAAATAGGTTTTGGAAATTAAACCTAAGTTTTTATATTGGCACTCAGAAAAGCTACGTAACTTTTCGTATATATAACCTAGGTTTTGGAAAGTAGGTTTTACTCACATCTCCATAAACTACATTTGAGTTTTTGTGAGTGCAATTAAACCACTGAATATGCTAGCGCGTCAATTATTACGTAACCTGTCAAGCACCCCATATCCTATTTAACAATAGCAGGAAAACATATTATAAGTGCAGCTGAAAGTCACGGATAAAATTCAGCAACCAATTAAATCAACTTCAACAGTCTGGTATGAGGATGGCGCCTTAACGAAGTGTGGGAAGCAATTCTTCGCGGGTGTACCAGACTCATTCCTGCTCGCAAGAACGAAGCTATCCACCCTTGGTCTTCACAAGACATCAAGAGTCAGAGACCCAGATGTCCAAGGAACTACCAAACTTCGAACAACCACCTCCACATCTTACCCCGGGTTTTCCGCAGGGGAGGGAGTGAACCCAGCCCACTCCCGACACCAGAACATCATTTGAGCTGGGGATGCTGAAACCAACCCAGGTCCATCTTGTAACGCCTGTGCAGCTAGCATCAGAGTCAATTTCTCCCCATTGCGCTGCCAATACGGAGCCCTTTGTCACCGATAAGAAAAATTCAGCAAACTCACCTGCGCCAAACAACTGACAGCCAACTGGGCCTTCTCTACCTTCTCAGGCATCGGCAACACCATCAACATCCATGCAGCCTAGAGCCCAGCAGCCCAAAGACAGCAAGCCACTCTGGTTGGTGGAATCATCCTCAATATAACCAAAGAACAACGGCTAGCCTCCATCAAATGCCTGTTGTGCAGCAAACCTCTGGTCAGAACTAACAAACCATTCTTCTGCAATACCTGCAATAAATGCTGCCACTAGTCGTGCTCCAAGATTGCACGTAAAGAACTAGAACACCTCATTGACAACAATGGTTGGCGATGTCCAAAATGTACTCCGCCAGCGATTCCTGCTGCTGCGGCGCCTGTCATCTACACTACTCCCAAAGAAAACAAAGCTGACTACATCAGAAAGGGATCTTTGTAGATCCTGCAATAGAACGCAGACGACGTCAGAACCAAGATCAGTGAATGTTTGACTAAGTCCAATATTGATATATATGTATGTTCCAATCAAGAAGCTAAGCTTAACAATAAACACAAATCTCCCCAGATTATCGGTTATACCACTATCAGAAAGGACAGAGGCCCGGACAGCAACGACCACCTCATCAAATCGGGCGGCCTCTTATCCTTCATTAACGAGAATATCGCGTACCAAGAACTAAAATTCACCGACAACACCCCAGGATCAGCGCTCGAAGCACATGTGACCAGCATACGCATAAATCAAGCCGAAGCATTTCGCATCATCAACGTCTACTGTCCCCCTATCCGCAACAAGGCGGAAGAAATAATAAACAGTGGCTTTGACCCATACATTCTACCACCTAATGCATAACCCTTGGAGACATGAACGCACACTCGCCCATCAGCTCACATAGTCACGACATGGGCAACAAGTTTGAAGACTGGATGGGTACGAAAGGATACAGTTGCATCAATAACGGAAACCCCACTTGTATCAACAGAGGAACTGGAAATGGCAACACCGCAGACATCATCTTTATATCTAACGATTGGAGCAACAGAGCGGAGCGGGTCACCCTCGACTCACTTGAAATACTAACCACCATTGATCTGGACTTTAATGAGCGAAGGGAAAGAATGTCTCTTAGCTTGCGTCAACTAGTCATGGCAAACGACTAAATGCTCACAAGCATGGCGCAATTCCAACATTATTCCCTGCACAAGGCGGGCAAACCAGCAAGCATGGTCGAATCGTACTGGCCAGTTAGCCTAACATCTAGTGTGGCAAAAATAATGGAGCGCATGATCAGGGAAAGACTGTACTTCATAGTGGCAAAAAATAGCTTAGATTTACGAGGAATAAGCCGGCTTCTGAAAAGTGCATTCGGGCGAAGATCAAATTTTACGGCTAGCACAAGACATCAGTCATGGCTATCAACAAAAGCTAACAAAACGCAGTATCCCTGGTCACCGTGGATTACTCCAAAACTTTCGACCGAGTTTGGAGATAAGAACTTTTCTGGCACCTCATGTTATTAGGGGTACTCAGACACTTCGTTCACTGGATATCAGGATTTCTGTGCAACAGACAAGCTAAGGTCAACATAAACGGCTGCCTCAGCAGATCGGTACTAATTTGCCAAGCGGTCCCCCAAGGACCGATTATTCGCACTGTTCCTCAACCCTGTCCGCCTCACCATCCCTCAGGGAGTTAAGATCAGCATATACGCGGACGATATAGCAATCTGGAGCAGCAGCAACACCAACTGGCAGATGCCATGGGTGAAGCTCTCGAGAACTGGATGGTGGAGAAGAACATGAGCTGTGCAAATACGGGAAGTCATACCCGCACCAACCGCGGTACAGGAGGCCTGAGTACACCTGACGTCACATTTGTCCCTGACGAATGGATTAGCAAGACTCAATGGTGCACGCTAGACAGTCTCGGCTCGGACCACCTTCCCATCTTAGTGACGATCGACTTTGAGTTGCCGGCCCACCGCTCTCCCCACAACCCAGGTAGCAGGTGGAAGTGGGGTGCAGCAAAGTGGCCTGATTTCACGACAGCAGTTGAAGACAGCATCGCAGACCCCGCTCCTCAAGATATGGACAGCATCCAAAGAGAGGTCAACACCCTCTCGGAGCACATCATCACAGCAGCCAGAACCCACGTCGGCAAATCCAACCAAGGGCGGCGAGACAAACCTTGGATGACACCAGAGATCAGGCAAGCTGCCGCCAGCGGCAACACCCTCCATAGAAATATCAACGCGGACATACGGGAAGAATGGATCCTGGCAAGCAAGAAGGTTCAACAACTGATCAAGGAAGCTAAAGAGAAGGCGTGGGTGGAATTCCTGGATGAAGCAGACTGGAGCCTTAGTGCGGACAAGATGTGGAGGGTGATTAAGACCCCCAGTGGAACTCCATCTATCTCCTGCCCCAATGAGACCCTCGTCCACAAGGGGAAGGAAATCACAGCAGGCAGGCTAAAAGCGGATGCTTTCAGAAAACACTATGCGGAAGTCAGTCGCCTCCACTTTAACAAGGAAGAGCGTTCTAGGAACAGGGACATCAGACAGCGTCTGGCCACCAATCACGTAGATCATGAGAGTGGAGCAGCCTTCTCCAGGAGTGAGCTAGACACAGCGATCGGTAAGATGCGAGCGCAGTCCGCGGCGGGGCCAGATAACATCAACCCCCGTTTCATCAAGGCCTTAGGAGAGAAAGCTCGGAACATCCTTCTTAACTGCATTAACAGATCCTGGACTGAAGGAGTTGTGCCCCAGACATGGAGAAACGCAACCATCATTCCATTGCTCAAGGCAGGGAAACCAGCTAGCAGAATAGACTCGTATCGGCCGGTCAGCCTGACCTCTTGTTGGGCCAAAATCATGGAAAGGATGGTCGCTGCTCGTCTGTATTACATCGCCGAAGAGAACGGATGGATTTGTGAAGATCAAGCAGGTTTCCGATCTAGTCGCTGCTGTGAAGACCAAGTCATCAGACTGGCACAGGATGTCAGCGACGGTTTCCAGGCGCAGCCAGCCCAAAGAAG
>JAYRBW010047226.1:0-32223 GCA_036023295.1 Invenusta paracnida
TTTATAACTGATTCAGAACTTATTTTTACTTGTTATAAAGTTTATATTTTATTTAATACTTGTTATGATAAAAAAAATTAATTCGTTAAGTTACATAAACAACTGCTTTTTTCGATGTGGCTTATAATATATGTACATACATATGTATATATACATATATATATATATATTAGGTATTAAATATTTATATATATTAGGTATTAAAAATTTATATATATTAGATTATTTGCATTAATTTTAAAACTGTATTTAATATATTTTAATTAACATCAGTTATTATTTAAGGCCATATTTGAAGCAATTTTAATATGGTATAAAATTTTAATCTTGCATTTATTTAGTGATGACAATTTTATTAGGATGATCATCTGTTTTCTGTTTACAATTAATGTTATTGTTAGCATATATTATTTTGTAATAGGATCATGCAATACATATAAGTTATAAAATAGTTTTGTATAGAAGACTGTTCGATTATTGAATCCAGTATAAGTCAACTATTTTTGGGAAAACATAATACTTTCTATATTAGCAGAATATATGTATATGAAAGTGTATTTTCTCTATAAAATAAAATAATCGATGCGCTGTTTACAGTTTAAATCACTTAACTACACAATACGGTATTTATAAATGTCTTTGATCACAATAACATGTATTACTCGCAATTTAACATTTAAATATTATATAAATAGATGTCAAATATTCTTGATCATTTATAAATATAATGTAATTAAGCGGTCCTAATAAAAAACCACTCAAATTATACAGAGAATAAAAATGAATAATATTTGACTTACCTAATATTAGAAACTATCTATAAATTAACTTACATTAATACGTTTTATTGATTAATTTCAAATAGAAATATTCTTTGATATTAATTTATATCTTGAACTACAGTTTTATATGCTAATCTTAACCAAACATATCTAAAAATTGTGACGACTGCTATCATTATTAATATGACGACGAATTGAATTAAACTTCGAGAAAATCTGAATACTTTTAGTTTATAGCGATCTATATTTCTTGGAATAATTTATTCGCCTGGTGAGAGATCCTATAGAGTTATATACGAAGGATTAATTTAATGGAAATTTAGGAGAAAAAGCGTGCTTTTAGAGCTCATCAGCTTGCTCAGTAGAAGTCCATATTGAGTCCAATTTATGTATATGTGTCTGTGTGTATATGCTGACTTCAATAGCTTCGGTGATATGCAAATTGGCAACTGTATATGCAGGGGAGACTATAACAGATTAGTACCTTAAAATTCTTAGTTCGTGATCGCGTCAATCTTCAATCCAGAGATTCTTGTGATTCTTGTGGGTGGTTGTGTTCTTGTGTTCTAACGGAGAAGGTTAACAGCCGGATCAAGGCTTGTATCAAGTTAGGCAAATATAATATGGTTAGTAGTTTCTAATATCATTTCTTTTTTGACTATAAACCAAGACTCATGTAATGTTAGCCACCCAATTTGTAATATTATGGTAATTTCTGGTAACACAATTCCGCGAGTAAATACATATATACGCTCTTGTTTATTAGCGATGTTTCACAAAATGGGTCTGCTCCGATGAATACATTTTAATCTGACAAATACCATAAAAGGTTCTACTTTCATTTAAGAGACGACTTGTGCGCTCTATTTTAGATTTTCTGTGTAGAAAGGAATGTTATTACGTCATATGTGATATAAAATTAATATTGAAAATCTTGTACGACAAATAAATTTTATAAAAGAAAAGTTATAATATTTTTGAATGAGAAATTATTTAATTACTTCTTAAACAAAAAGTAAATAATAATATTTATCTACACTGAAAATGTAAAGTGTGGGAGACAGTAGACATGATTTTGCATGTATAATTTTTAATTAACTAAACGTTTTTCAAATAATATAGGTACAGCATAACAGTAGTAAACATTTCACCCCCACTTCTATTTTCGCCTTCTGATCACTGTTCACTGTAATATTTGAGTATTTCTATCATCTTAGAAAATAAATTGGTCAGTCTATTAAACATATTATGTGTTATATATTCGTCTTATTTTAATGTATAACTAAAATAGTTTCTAATATATTGAGTGTCAAACTTCTTTATAAAATAATCAATTTTTATTTTATTTCATATATTGAATATCTTAACTTTTATATGTAATACGAGTAATTTACCAAGTTCGATGGATTTAAAAAAATACTGAAATTCTTTTTCTTTATAATCAGTTTTCCTACAACATTGATATAAAATGTTATTATTATATACAGTGTCAGACTGCTATTTTGAATTATAATAAGTTACTGGCTATTACAACGGAACTTCCTGCCTATTTTGTATACCTACATAATATGTAGATAAATAAAAAAATCAATAATTAACCCCCTAATATTTCATACATATTACGTAATATTTACAAAATTAAAATACATTGTTTGTAATAATCTAACATAACAAATTAAATTACACGAAATAAGAATGTCAAAAAGCCCCCAAAAAATAAACTTATAATAAGAACTTAGTTGAATGACACCATAATTTTATTTTATAATTCTACTCTTTTTGAACTTTATTTTCAATGTACAATTAGAATTTTATTAAGATTGTCGTAAAAAGCTATAACTATTCAAAAATATATGTTACTGTTTCGACTACGGAGTTCTGATCTAAATAGAATTTGTTGACTTCTCAGGCAGGGAAGTTCCGTTGTAATAGTCACAAACTTATAATCATTTATCTAGACATATGGTAATATAGGTCGTTAGCTACTTAGCAAAGCGAACTATGCAGTAGGAATTATAGAATAGTTGAAAATGAGGTGTTTTTCAAAAAGTCGCAGAGAAAAATACTTAATTGATTTAAACATTAAGATATCATATTTAATAATCCCCTTTATACGTCTATCTGATGTGAAAATTTTAGGAAAATCGGTTTAGTAATTTAGAAGATATTATAGCACTTCAAAATGTAGCATTTTGGAACAATTATTTCTTTCTCAGATTTTCCTCTAATAAGAAACGTTGTATCTTTAATTTTATCCAATTTATTTGTAACTTCCAATGCTAATACAGTAAAACGAGAGGATTAAAAATATATTAAAACTGGTCCGATCCGATGTCATGGAGCTTAGTTAATTAGTTTTTAAGTTCATAAATTGACAATTATCAAATATTCGTAAGAATTACACGTTCAGCGGTTCAGCGCAGTCAGTTAGTAAATCTGTCAGATCTCTTATTGGCTAATAAAATTGCTATTGATTTTATTATTCTCAATGCAAGTTGACCGTTGATTACCGTCACAGTCTCCTTATCGATTTACAAGAAACTTTTACACACTTTAAAAATATATATAAGAGAATTTCAATATCAATGCGCGCTGCGCTGAACGGTAAACATTGGCTGAACATTCTTAACTATATGTGTACATAATAATATTAGCTTTATTGTACATATTTATGCGTCATTTTGAATCATGTTTTTAAAACAATTTTATGTGTAATTTCTAAATTATATTTTTGATAAAAAATATTGTTGAATATAAACCCAAAACAAAATTTTGTTTAAAAATAATTTTAAATTCTTTTTTATCTACCTATTTTTTTCAAACCAAAATAAATTAAATATTTTTATAGCCAAAAATGACAAAAAGTTGGTTAGCTAATCAAAACTAAATAAATTCATAATATCTACATAACACAATATAACGTGGATTCGTTCAAACCTTGAAATAAGCGAAATAAAAAGGATAGCTTTGATTTTCAAAATGTTTATTATTCTTGTTTGTTTAATTTAAAAATTGAATATAAAAGACAATTTCATTATAAGGAGTTTGTTAACCAAAGTAAAATTAAGCTTAAAAAGGAAAACTATTTAGTTAGCACAATTTTGCCATTTTTGGCGATAAAAATATTGATATATATTCCTAATTTATAATAAAATAGCAATTTATATTAAAATGAAATCTAAAAAATCAACTAAAAATTTCTATGTGTCACATTTATAAGATATGTGTAATATTTCTTTAACTGTTAACACTATTATTTTTAGTTATATTAATAATCAAATAAAAAATTATTTCTTTAAGAAATTCGAAAGTGTAAAGGTTCTGAAGAGTTAATGTTTTCACTCCGTTTTCTAATATTGGTGATGAAATAGGACTCAATAAATATACATATATAAGTTAAAATGATCGATTTAAAATTTGAAAAATCCCAAGCAATTACTAAACATGGTATAAAGGAGTAAAAAGAATGTGATATTGTTCCAGAAGGACAGGATTAAGAAAAATGAATTCGCCATTAACATAAGTTTTCTTGCAGACTTCCTTTTCTTTATTAGGTATAAATAATTGTCACTTTGATTATACATATCTGTAAAATTTTGAAGTGAACGAAAAAATAAATCGATTCATTTCGCAGACTTAAATATTACATTTTATTATATAAAGTATAAAAAAAGATTGAACCTATTTTATAGAAAAAAGTTTATCATTATAATATAGTTGAATATAAACTTATTTTTATATTTAGTAAATGTTATGCATGTTTTGCAAACATATAATTTCAATTATATAATTTTCCAATTTCACAATTTTAAAATATAACACTGACATATTCTAAATCGATACAATTTTTTTCAACTGCACGATAGTTGAACATTTTTCTAGAAAACTCGCATTATAATAGATAAAATATTAGCCCGAACTTTCTTGTTTCTGGTTTCCTTTTTACAACAGTATGATTCTTAACACGAAGTATAATTATAAATCGATGCTCATTCCATTTCCTCTATATACTGACGAACATGAGTAGAACAGTCTAGCAAGTTCTCAAATGTGTTAAAAACAGTGACAGGAATTAGTGGCGTTTCCAACAAATAGAATTAAGCGTGTCTCATATGGTTATGCTTGAGACAGTCATGTCAAATAAATGAAACTATCACTTATTTTTTTATTCTACGTTTTTAATGTTTCCAAAACTAATTTAGGAATTTGTGATTTACATACAACAAAAAGCCATTCTCTAAATAATTTTATTTTGAGCAATAAATATTATTATGATATTATAAAATAGGTTCCGTATATTTATTTAGAAAACAAAGACACATTTACAAAAAGGAACAGTACTCAAGTAAAGATTTTAATTAAATTATATTGTATCATGTCATAATTATTTTTGTTTATTTTTCAATAAATATATAACAAGTTTTCAAAGATAGCAGTGTATTTCAATTTTATTTCATATTTTACTTTAGTAATTTTATATTTATTCAAAAATATTTATAAAACATATGTTATACATTACACATATATATGTAGATTTTTCAATTTATATCAACCTTATATTTACTAATGATGTGATAGTTATTATATGTAAAAAAATTAATATTAGATATACTTTATATTATAATATTTTGAACTGCGAATTAATTTTCAATCTAAATATGTATTTTGTAATATTTTTAATTTTTATAATGTCTTTAATTTTTGTTATCTATTTTCATTTTAATATATTTCATTTAATTTATTCAACTTTAAAGTTTAAATAGACACTATATTAATGTTTCTAAAGGTCTAATATTTGGAAAAATATTTTTTGAACATTTTGAACTGATTTTCTGCTGTACAATGTTATTGAATATAATGTAAAATTTTTGATTCAAGAAAATGGCTCAATATTGTATGATCTAATAACAATGTGAGTAAAATTATTTTATTATCTTATGAATTCACACTCTATTAATGAAGTTAAATCAAAATTTTATTTGAAATTCATAATAATCCATTTTTCTCTTGTGAATATTACACACAAATATTATATTATATTTCTCAAATTTTTAGTAAAAGATATCGTTCAAGTAGAGAAAATAAAATTTTATAGAAAAAATAAATTTAGTGATACTGTAATCTTTGCAGTTAAAATTATAATTTAGGAACTAAAATATAAATTATTTTCTTCTAAATATTTCATTGTAACATTTTTGAATTTATCTGTTAGATTGGTTTTTATTATATAATATAAATTAGCAGTTAAAATAAATTATGTGACTGCTATTTTTGTACATATTTATATTTTTTCGAATGTGTTTATTTTGAAGAAACCTTCAGAGACGATTGTCCAACGTGTTACTGTAAATTAACTGTTTTGCATATTAGAGAGAAAATAATTATAACGAAATTTAACACAAATACCGTATATTAACGGTAATAATAACGTAATTACCTATATACCTACATTTAATTGTTTTCTGATATTATCATAGTAGTTATATATTTTAATACTTTCTTCTAACGAATAAATTTTAATAAACAATTATTTGTAAACATTATAAATGTTATTTGTAGACAATGTTTAACATTAATACGTGTTTTATCAGTTCCCAGTTTTCTTACATCGAAGCTTTATTTTATTTTGTTTAGTTTATTTTATAGTTTTGGTACCTTAATTTAGTTTAGGGCCAAGTAACTGGTGGTTCTTTGTGCCATGTGAGTATATTATAAAGTAGTAGTGATCAACGTACCAGAATGAAAGGTGGGGACCCGTAATCTTTCTCTTGAGAGCCTGCACTGCTCTCGGATGCACCCAAACCACTTGTCTCACCAGCCCCGCCACCGCTTAATCCTCGGCGTTTTGGTCTATCCCAATCGCCACAGTCCGATTGCTCAGACTGATCAGCGATCGAAGCATCGGAATAATCAGTCTGATAGTCGGATCCATCGGTGTACTCCGTTCGGCTTTGATCTCCGCTTAACTCGCCACTTTCATCCATTTTGATCACGACCTGATGGAACTACCTACTGTTACAACTGTTGTCCAGCTTTATCTCCAAAGACATAATTGTGATCAAGAATCAAAGAGATGCAAATAAAAAAACAATTCCGATGGAAAGAAGGCAATATTGATGACAAACCAATTAAAAAGGGAGTGTTTGTATATGATCCCTTTGAAATAAATAACGCATGTTGTTCACAAGGTATTCATTTTACTTTTGACAGCTGTCGGTTTGTGAGTACGTTCGGGAAAAGGAGGGGACGAGAATGACACAGCGCAGACGACATTATGCCATAACCACTAAGCTGATTGGCTCTTTGACATTTCTTCCGTTTATAATCTGCGATCGGCGGAGCATAAGTGGCGGAGATTCTGTCACGCTAATCATAATAATATACCTCTGACGGTTGCTGTACACTGGCTATCTAACTAGGCTGAGAAAGGGGAGGACAACATACTGCCCGCAAATGAGGCACTATATTATTGTACATATGAAATTGTAAATAATGTAAACACGTGTATCCAAATAATTTTGAAATATGATGAAGTTAGTATAATATTATGTTCATTCCATTAATGTCTGGAAGAGATCTTTATCGCGTATAGAGGACAGGATGGTTCTTTGCATGTATGAAAACACCGACCGGGATTCTTAAAACCCCAATTTCTTATGAATTTGACAAGTATAAGAGGAGAGATCAACGATTCTCCTCTCAATATATTGTATATCGATTATTCCTGAGTCTCGAATAGTCAAAGAAAACCAATTATAGCTCCTATTGATCCGCGTAAGGGGGCAAGAGGAGGGGATGGCTAAACTGTGAATGGCGGCCGAAGAAGTTATAAACGAAAGAATGTTGAGACGGAGTGTATAAATAGGCATGATCTCTACAATAACAACTTACTATAACACCACAGTTGAGCGCTTCCGTAGTGGATCTGCAAGAGATTCATATACCAGTGAAGTAAATGTTAATATTGGACTTAGACTCGCGTTCTAACTAACCTAACTTACTAACCATAATCCATACAAGATATCTTCATCTCTCACGGACTGTATACTTTTCCTTCTCTCTTTTTCGATATCGCAGTCTGTCATTTTGATAGATATTCATTTCGCTTGGGGAAATTGAATTTGTCCTTGCTCAAGCGCACAGAGAGACTTGCCGTGACCGCAGTACTTGGTCTGGGTGTGTCTGTGTACATACTACGGAATTAAGATCCGACTTGTAGGCTCCAATAGATGATCTCAAAAGGGTTTCTGAACTCTTCACCGGTCTTCCAGTTAATTCAGAGACATCGTGCAAATGTTCATTTAACTCATGAAATCAAGAAGTCAACTTTATAACTTTAAATCATTATTATTTAAGATGTTTGATTTTAGAATATAACTGAGTATGGTTGAGATAAATGACCTCACTGTCTCCTTGAAGAGCTAAGAAATATTTTTATATGACTAACAAGTAAATTGTGGTAATATATAAAACGCATAAAATAATCTTCATATTTATTTTTTATATAAATGAATATGAACTAATTGCGATAGTAATCCATCTTGAATCAATAATTGGATCTTTAGAATAGACCATAATAATTCGTGTCTTACCACTGAATGACTGTATATACGCGAACATAATGTACATAAACGTTTATGAAGATAGATAATGGCAAAGCGCTTAGATAATTCCCCTGAGAAGTCATAATTTCTTCCCTTTAGTAAACAATGAGTCTTAAAAATGACTCAAGAGAGGTAATTCTCTACTGTTCATGAATTTTTGAGTTTTCATTCTAATGATGTATGACTTTTCTTGTCCATCCATGACATGCAATATTTATTTTTATTTTTATTTTTTTTATTTTTCTGTCTCAAATTAAATATGTATTTTTGTATATATATATTTATGTCAGTCTAGTTAGGTTATTCCAGTAATTCAGCTAAAAATTTGACTAGCGCATCTTGTAACAATAATAACTTTATTAATCACGACACGGTCAGTAATTTTCTTGACGTTTCTATAAAAGAAGGTACAAAAATATATTAAATATAAATCTTCTTCTTTTAACAACTCTCTTGTGTAATTGCACCAATCTTAATTTATCAACCTTTTCTATAATTATGTTTCTTTCTCTCTATTTAATCTCTGCTTAATTTGTAATATCTAGTCTATTCATGTAGTTGTACTCCACCATAGTATAGTGAAATATTTAATTTATGTACATTACTATCCACTTTTTGTAAAGTGGAATAGTACACTAACCTACAGAGTATTAATGTGTAACTACTGTGTTCAACTAAAGCTACTCCATGGCTCATATTATAGTTAAATATAAAATAAAGTACACTTAAATTTATTTATTTTATTATTTGTCATTTGTTTATTGTGTATATAGAGCATATGAAAGGAATGTTTAGTTATTATTCACCGCATAAATTACCATCATCATAATAATAATAAAAAATTCATTCATTGATATTTTTGTCAAATTATTAGCTGATTATCATAGAGTTCATTTCGATAATAGTTATACTTCATGGTTATATCTATTTAATTTTATTTTATTGAAATGTTAAAAATGTCAAATAAGTGTTGAATATTTATATATTAATTTATAAGACAATTTCATTTAAAAATTACGACTATATGTACTTCAATTTACGGAAATATACCTATAGGCATAATATGCAACACTTTACAATTAATTAAAATGAAATAGACATTGATGATAATAAGAACATTGTCTATTTTCAAAGTTTGATGTTATTCCCATATATATTTTTCCCATCTAATTTCAGAAATCAATATCTATAGTTTTTTGCATAAGTCTAAGTTGAAATGTCGATTATCTTTCGCGCTTACTGTATATATACAGCTTTGTAAGCAATATTATAGCAGATTACCAAATATGATAAGTTCTTGTGGTATACTTCGGACGAGCTTTTATATAACTACAACAGTTCTGTAAATTTTTACTATACTTATATATATATATATACCTTTTATGCAAGTAAGTGAGGTTTTAGTTTCAGGCTAGCTATAAAGCACATACAAAAATATATGTATTGCCTGAACTGTATGTAATATATGCAAGTGTCTGAGCTATGGGGTGCTTTTTTATATATAAACTGTATGAGGACTGAGGAAGCACATTTACAGCATCTAATTACCCGCTACCATTTATAGAATTAGTATCATTTTTCCCAAGGTCCATTCACAAAAACCGTAAACTTCAAATAACTTACATGAATATATCGGATGACTCATTGGATAATAGATAATGATATATTATTATGTAATAATAATAAAATGTTATATCTATATTTTATGATTGTCTTAAACATGAGAATTTTAGTTCGGTTTAATTAAAGTATTAAAGCATGATTTGAAGATCTATTGCAATAATTTTCTTGTAAGTGTAAGTGAGTTCAGTAATTTCAAAAATATATGTAAGTACCTTCAGTATTTAGTATAAGAAATTAAAATTATTTTATCAATTTCATTTTAATGTATTTCTATATGAATGAACTAGGTAGATATACTTTTTATCTGTAAGTGCAAAACCAAACAGCTACTTATTATATTATTGTTAACTCATCAAGACAAAAATAAATGTCTCATTAAATCACAGAAAAAAAAAATTAGAATAGAATATGATTTATATAGAAAACTTAATTTTTAAATAATTCTTTTTTTCATTTGCAACATTTAAAACGAATTTTATAGGAGTTAAATATTTCTAAACTTTAATCTTACAATATTGATTTTACATTTCATATTTGTTCATTGCCGATTTATTTTCATCCATTTGTAATTGTTACTGTAGCCTGTATTATATTCTCTGTATATTCCTTTGAAATATTCGTTTGAAAAATCGTATTTATTAGCCTGTTAATGTATTTTTCTTCTTATTTCGACAATTTTGTAAAAATGCCTCTTTTCTGAAACACTCCCAATGATTAATTTCTTATTAAATTTTTAATATTACAGCTATTTTCCTTACAACTTATTCATTTTTACGAATTTAGAATGCATCGAATTAGAATGTACTACTTACACGGGGATCAGAATTCTTCCCCGGCAGAACAACACTCCCTTTAGAAAAGTGAACGAGTCCAGGAGTTTTACTTTTCGGCTGTCGAGAGTACTGATTTGCTCGGATGGTTGTAGTGCTCTCTTCCTCCAAGGGCTCCCCCAATTTAGAGGGTACAGGAATAGGGGCTCCATCGTTGGTACACCCGGCCCCACTAAGCATGGTATTTCCTATCGTTGGTGTAGAGTTGATGGTACCTATACTATTGTACACTATTGAAACAGTGTCATAGTTTACTCAAACAACAATATGAGAACTATATGCAGTAACACTTAGCCCAGTCAATCACAAAGTATTCTTTTGATTGTTGTAGGGCCAGCAATGTCTCATTGAAAAACATGATAAGATTGAAATAAACAGTAAGATCAGTCATTTAACTCATCGAATTGATAAACTTTTCACGTGTTCAGATTCCAAAATTACACAAGAGAGGATGTGGAAGAATGTTGAAATGGCCACTATAGACCGTTTTAACTGTAGATGGTTCTTTATCGACATTACTATATATATCATGCACACTCTTGATTTTGGTTAATTACATGTATGTGGTAAAGAGGCAGAGAAACCAGGGTATACACTTAAGACTGCCGTCAATTTACTTTCTAGAGTGATACCTTATTTACTGATGACCAGCGATGGTCTGCCGTGGTCTTGCATTTCAGACATGCTAGCATCATAATAAAAAATCATCGGCCAATAACTCCACCACCTTATTTTCTACCTTAATTCCACTCCCCCGTCCTTCACCTCGTAATTTTCCTTCGTAACTCATTCTTGCTTTGATCTAATATCATCATCTTTTTTAATCAAATCATTGCATTCCCAATACTTAAATACATCATACTGGATGCGCAAGGGCACAGTTAGTAAAACTGGGATCAGCTGGCAATTTTCAGTATTCATCGTACAATTTGTGTAAAATTGTTTTGTATATCAACTTGAGGTTACAAGCTAGTAGTTAGTATAGCTTTCAATGAACAGATTAATATAGAGAGTGGTGGTCGTTAGTTACTTTATAGATCACATTAATGCGTATGTACGTACAGATTTCTTGGGGCTTTCATGGTCGTAGTTCCCAGAATAAAAATCACTGACTGCAGATCAATAAGACCGGTTTAATATTTCTATTAAAATGCATGTTTGCTATATATATATATATATATGTTGATCAGTTGGATAGAGAATATCTAGTAACATAATGTATTATTAATATTGAATAAGGCTCGTTAAACAGCTTATTTTCTGCATATCATCAATGATACAACTGTCAGTTAAATAAATATAGTTTATATTATCATATAAGTGAAATGTAGCGTTCTTCATTTCATTAATCAATAAAAACATAAGTAGGTACTATACAGATATGAAAATATCACTTGCATTTATAAAAAAACTAATTATAATTCTGATATTAGAAATGTAGTTTGTTCCCTGTTTTATTTCATATGCAAATAATTTTAATATCAGCATCAGTTCTTTGATATCCATTGATTTGTATTTATTAATTTTATATAATAAGTTGTTAATTAAACGTTATTTAGTATATACATTTTATTTAAAAAATGCAGTGATATGTGTTTTATCAAGAGAAAAGAACTAACTAACTAACTAACAAACAAACAAACAATATATTTTCTTATAAAAGAATGATTATTTGTATGATAAGTATTGTTCTTAAAATCAAACATGCGTGCAAATACGTTTTTAATTCCCAAAAAACGAATTAAATAGATAGGTATAGATAGATATTAAGAAAGTCGAATGAATACTAGAAGATGTGCATTGATCGTACGTATGTTCCATAATTATATATAGATTGGGTTTCATTGTTATATTTAGGATGAAATTTAGATCATTCATATTGTAATTTGTTACAGAGTTTTTATTTATTATAAATTTAAATTTTCATATATATTAGTATATTTAGCTTTTACTACTGATTAGTAGCATAAAACGTCAAAGTAGCCTTTTAATAAATACTTTATTATTTATGCCAAACTTGTATTAAAAAAATTGTTAACATAATAGAATTGTTTATTGTTATAAAACAATAACATCGTACGCCAAAGTTAAAATACAAAATAAGATTAGACTTATATCGTAGACTTAAAACATGCTTGAATTATTTAACAGTCGTAAATGAATATATCTATTATTAATTTCTTACTATAATTTAACACCCAATGAAATAGTATAGAGATATAGAATCAGATTTTGTTTTAGTGACGAGAAGAAAAGATAACTATTTCTATAGGTGTATAGTAAACTAAAACAATATATTACTGTAGAAAATAATCGACATTTGTGTAAACAAAATTTTTCAGTTTATGTTTTAAATATTATATAATTACTACGAATAATTTTTCATGTAATAAAATATCAATTTTTTTACACATTGGCATTATATATAACTTTCTGTCGATTTAAAAAACGAGTAAATATATTTACTAGATTTTTGAATTTTTCAAGGAACTAAAATCAAATCAAAACAATCTGTCCCCCCCCTTCCTTCCCTCGTCTTTCCACCCTGACCTCATTCACAGTTGTTGTCGCTTTCATTTCCTCTTCGAAGCTTTTAATGTTTTGTGAACTCCCCGCGCACGCGCAGAAGCCGATCCCTGATACAACTTGCGCTTAA
The DNA here is from genome assembly GCA_036023295.1 of Invenusta paracnida. Lineage (NCBI taxonomy): Eukaryota > Metazoa > Platyhelminthes > Proseriata > Coelogynoporidae > Invenusta > Invenusta paracnida. The sequence goes on from JAYRBW010047226.1 coordinate 13,496, forward strand.
TGATAAAAGAAGAAAAGAAGAAAAGGAATAAACGAAAACTCGCGTCTGGTTGCCTCGGGTAGAAATGTTTGGCCGTTTTGCTTCCGGGTTGCTTTGAAGTTACGCAACTCACTACATTTCGCTCATCACCACGGGGTCATTTTATCTGCGTTCAACGATTCTTTTGCACCTTCGTTGTCTGCTGAGTAATATATTAACGGTGACGTTGTCTGTCTTTTCTTGAGATATAATCACTAAATATCACTCGTTCGTTGTGTAGTCTCGCCTTAATTGTAGGAGTGTATTTTGAGGGGAGTCTATAGCTAGGTATATATTATGGTATGATATAATAGGAATACATGGTAGTAGTCTAGGGGCCAACTGATATGTACATAAGTAATATATAACATACATAGCAGAGTTGATTGTGAAAAATGAGGAAATTGAGTGAAATTGAAAGATGATGAATATCACTCATGAGCTTAAATGACGTTGACAAAGCTTGAATGAGAATTATATTACAGAACCATTATCGCCTACTTGGAAAATACAATTTCTCTTCTACTACGATTCATTATCTATATGCGGAAATATTTAGGAACTTAAGTAGATTTATATTTTTGCTATACGTTGTATACCCACACTGAAGGTTTTTTTTAATAATTACAAATTATTTTTTCTTAAATAATAGTTAAAGCTTGTTTTTAAGTAAAAAAAGAATAATATGAAAATTGTTGCATCTAATTATTATTATTTTTTTTTAAATTAGGGTAATATCTCTTAGATATTAAAGCTATCTGTATATTGCATTTTATTATATCAGGCGTATATTTAATTCCTATTTTTAAAGTAATTTATTAAAGATAACACACATTGCATATTATAATACTTTGTAATTTTAATAAAACTGAAGTCTTATTATATTTTTACAAGACTGGAAAAATACATAAATATTAAAAATATAAATTCATAAAACTTATTCCAAATTAATCCATTTCTTTTAACGAATAAATGCTGTTAAATAATTTTATTATGAAAAAAACCTGGTAAAGTAGAATAAATTTAATAAAACACCCGAGCTTTCGAACTTAACAAAAGTTCATAAACATGGGTACTTTATACCTTAACTTAACAAACTTATATTTTCTTATAAATTCGAGAGCTCGAGTGTTTAATTAAATTTATTTTACTTTACGAGTGTTTTTTTCTTTTATATTCAAAAGCGATCTGTACTTTTTCTCCGCATTATTTTATTTATATACTTAAAAATTATAACAGTAACATTATATATTACTTATATTGGTATTGATATATTTTATTGACCACTACCTGGTCAATAAAATATATCAATACCAATATGTGTCTATAATACATTGTATAGTATTAAAAAATACAATTTACGTATAAGTAATTAGTTATTAAACATATTTGAAATATATTTACCCATTCAAAAAGAACAATATGACAATTAAAATGTCTGCATATACTCGTATAGCCTGTAATTATTGAAATATATAATAAACAATACTTAAATTTTGAAATATAGTTTTTCTCAGTTTAAAAACGATCAAATAATAGATGATAATAAAATTACTTATTTAGACTATGTTCATTTATATTTATTGAGATAAAAGACTTTTAATACATTAAGATGCAACAAATTCGATACATTTTTAGATAAATTTGATGTTTAAAAAACCAAAATGATAATATAGATTATAAGAAACACAAGTAATTTAATTATTGATTATTTTATTTATAGAACATTAATAAATGTATGTGACCCTTAGTTAAATACCAAGTTAAATACTAAATACTAAGAAACTACTCTGTTAAAAAAGGGTATTTAAAAAGATATTTTTTAAAATAACTCTAAAAAATATCCCCTTTTTTTATAAAATACATTTATTGCAATATTTAGAATTAGATTTTTAAGGGTACCTTTAAAGGTATTTCAAAAAGTATATTTATTTATCACAATATAGCTAAGTGGATCAAAATTACATTCTGACTCTGCTCTCGCCTAGTATTGCTATTAGCCCTGAAAATTAATTATGGTTCAATGCAAATGAATGTCCTAACTATGCGGCTGTTTTATGTATATATTGCTGTATATAATTGTTGTAGTATATGTATATTTAATTATCAAATTAACCCTATAAATCTAGTTCCTAATGCTGTTTTTTAACTGAGTATGTATGCAGGAGTTAAACATTACAAATAACGCAAATTTTGTGAATCAAAATAGACAAAAACCATAGCCCTATATACATTAAAGTTGTGGTATAATTAGCTAAATAACCGGAATTTGATTGATGATAATTTAATGTTAAAATTTGGTTATATACAAAAAAATAGATATCATGGGGTGGTCGCCACGCCAAACGTCCGTCACCATAAATCCACTACAAACGTTGTTTAGCGGTTAATACCTTACTGTGGAGATTTTAAATTTTATGTATAAAAGAAAGTATTTAATTGTAGTAAATTTGTAATATTTTGTTTAGGATATTATGTTATTTTTTGACTATATTTTAGTTTTTAATAAGAATTTTACAAATTTGTATTGTTTAATTTATTATTTTCTTAACAATTTCATTTATCTTGAAATAGTATTTTTTACATGTCAATAGTAAGTATATATATGTCTATATATAAAAATAAGCTATAAATTAAAATGAAATGGAGGATAACGGATTTATGTATATAGATCATATAAATGCTTAAATGATATACATTTTAGATTTACGTTGTCCGCAAAGGAAGCGTTCATTTTTATATAACAATCTTTATTTACCTATCTACAAATTAACGAATATCAGTAGTAAATAATCAACAAAAATAATAAATTGTTTATATATAAATTTTTCAACATAACCAAATATACTATTTACTAAAGATTTTACACTCTCTTAAGTTACATAACAATATCCTATTTACAAATGTCTTGTCCTATTTGTCATAATACAATAGATTTGTTTGTCGTAAATTTTTTCTGAGTGAGAAAAGCTTTGTTTTATTTCAAATAAAAATGCATTCTATATATACATATAATGCAGTATATATATATAGATGAAAAAGATTTCACATCTAGCATAGGGCCAGCAGCCGGATGGTTAATATGATTCCAAGGTAATCAGAAGGCTATTTTTGAGAAAATTATGTTCAGTTGATGGAATCAAATTAGATTGAAACACGACATTTTCTGTTTCGTCGTGTTGAAATAATTGATAATAATATAATTTGCAATCTTTCAAGTAAACATACTTATGTAAATATTTCACTATTTATCTGCAGATAGTTTCATGACTGAATTTATTTTAATATATTTTAAAAATTATCTTTTCAAAACAAGTTTTTAATAACATGTATAATTTTAAAGTGTCTTATTTGCATACAAATTATAAAGCTTTTATATATACATATATGAAATAATTAATACATTCTTTAGGATATTTTCTATACTTGAAATGACAAGTAAGAAAGTTTTAAACAAAAAAGATAATTGTAACTTTTAAAGGGACAAAATATTCCATTATGGTATACATTTGAAGCTATTTAATACTTTAATTTTCGTGGGATAAACTACCCTTTTAAGTTAAAACTGCTCATAATGATTTGTAAAACAGCAATTTCTCGTGAACAAGAGATAAAAAGGGGGATTTAGTCAGGTATTCCTCTTTTCCAAAAAAGAAAAGTGCATCTACTGCGGTTTGGCAAGAAGCCAAATCTCCCTCTTATTATACAGACTGTCGTGGGTACCTATTCTCTCTAGATGTAAACTGTAGAGTGATAATGATGTACTCCTTCTCTACCTCGCTTGTGTACTCAATTCGATGTATGTACATATGTGTGTGAGAGAGAGAGGCAGCATGAGAAAAAATATGATGAAAAGAGAATGACGTGTATATCTATCTAGTAGAAAGTAATAATCTAAACTATATATTGAGAAAAGAAAATAGAAACGAAGCTTAGAAATTGGGACAGAACTAATTCTTTATTATCTAGATTACACTGAAAGTTTTTTAAAGTCCTAAAGGATCTTTAAAGTATCTGGGTGATTTCGTAGATTATGGTAGGCCAATTTTAATTAAAATAAAGTATATAGATTGCAAAGGTCTTAGCTGCATTAAGTAAAAAAGAGTGACCGATATATACATATATATATACTATAACATGAATAAAATCAATAAACTAGCATTTTGTAAAACAAACTATATCTCTAATATTAGTTTAAATCATTGTTATACTTCGAAAGAATGCACTCAAATATCGATTAAATTATATTTTATGATATACACGCTTCGTATTTCTGTAGTAAAGGTAACATTATCATTATCTGCAGTCTCTTAAATATCCATGCTTGATCATTCTGTTAAATGGAAACTAATTCATACGTATACTTACATTCTCGATGTATTTCAAATTTATTAATAAGTGCATCGCTAGTTTGTACTAATAAATATACGATTACTTACGAGTACTTAAGAATAAAAGAAATACATATATCAGTCTAATTTAAAAAAATACTTTTTTTACCTTTTTGTTCAAAATAAAGAATTTAAAAATGCTTGACATATTTTATAAATACATTTTATGTATTTCTATAAAAAAGGTTTAAAAGTTTCTTTTTGAATTGAATAAATTCAAAAGTGAAATGTTTTATACTTAGTAAAAATAATATAAATGCATAATATTTCATAATATTTCTAATAATGTTAGTAAATGAATAAATAAAATGAAAATAAAAAATAGTAAATGACGATGCAAATTGATTGATGTGTATAGTTTATGTATATATGTAAAAATATATGTAATTACACGATACTTATATTTCGGCGTTATGCATAAACATTTGTAAAGATTGACGTCTTACATTTTTATTTAACCTACTAAATTTATTTCCAATAAATTGACAATATTTCAGGTAAGTATCGCAGAGATAACATGGTTTATACGAACCAATACTTACAAAAATACGATAGACAAGATAGTTGTGACTTTACATAAACAATATTCTATACCATACTTTAGAAATTAGGTCTGTGGAAGGTACCTTATCATTGATTTGGGTTTTAGCTGTTCCATACTAGGAAAAGTTTAATTTGCGAAAATTGACATCTATATATAAATTTATTTTACATCACTTACTATTATTTGGGTGTAGTGATGAGTATAGTAGCGAAATATATAAATAATGCAGTTAGAAGTTATTTGAACTTCATAAAATTATTATTTATTAGAAAATAATAGTATTAAAATATTGATTTACATCTAAAATATTTATATTAAACAGACATGAATTTCCATTTCCAAATTGAATTTTGTTTACTTGTAATATATTATAATTAATATAATATAATATAATATAAATAAATATTATTCCCTAAAACGTCGAACTCATAACCCGAACAAACAAAAAAGGAATTCCTATATAATATAAGTAGTCTCCTACTTTAAGTGATCTACTACTTAATTATTTCTAACGAGGTCCTTTATATAGATGAAACGATTCTGTAATGACTCAGCATAAAGTGTTTGAAAATATTTTCATCATAATATAGTACTGCAGACCATTTCTTCGTTTGAAGCTTTGATGATTCTATCTTCAAATGCCCCATAGAATAAACGATATCTTTCTTAAAACATCCTCTTATGAACTACCCTTTCGTGCAGTTGGGTTTCTTCCATTTTAAAACCTTCGCATAAGTCTGAAAAGGGGGAACATTCCTGTCACCACCTTTGTCAAACAGGACACAAGAACTGACCTCATAGACTTTAAGAAGGATAATATCTCCTTTATAGTAGATTATACACTGCTCTGTTGATACAAGTAATGGCTGACATTTGCCTCTGTGTGAATGCACACTTAAGTAAGTAATATGCCATATCTATGTAAATGAACTTATCTCTTATAAACAGGTACCTACATGTAGAAGATAGTCCGTCTTTGAACAATCTGACCTGTTGGTACAAACGACCATTTTGTATATTTAATAATCATCATAGACATGCTTAGTTATAGGGGAAGTTTGTTGGCATTCAACACACTGCCAGGCTATGGGTTTCTTCTGATCCCCTTTTAAGAAACTTTGACGGAAACTTGAAAGCGCAAAAATTTTCGCCATTTGAATTAGTCAGATTTTTGTCTCACGTAAGATCCCACCGTATAAAAAGTGTAAATCAGAATGGAAATATTACTTACAGCGACTCTTCGCATGTTGAACACTTATAGGTACGATTTGAATATAATTTAGTGTTTGAGTTGTATTTAAAATATTAAAGAAATATTAAATTTTGAACAGTTTTATTATTTTTAGAAAAGTACAATTGCTTAGAATTAATACTTCTATAGTACAATTTGGTTTAAACAAATCAGTAAAAGTAAACATTACATTTTTAGTTTACTGAAACAATGTTGCATATCAATTTGTTATAGTACTTTCAACATATTCCTTAAACTAAAATGTATAGTTTCATTAACCCTTTAAAGGGTTAATTCGTGAATATCAGGCATACGTAAAAAGCAACGCAAAATTTGGTAAATATGTAAAATGTATTTCATTGGCTTTCAATATATCCCATGTATATATGTGTATAATTTGAAGCACAATAAAGAGGCAATATAAAGAGAATATACATATGGTATTTCCGGGACTATAATTCCCCCCCCTCTCACTTTAGGATCAAGATTTTTTATTTACAGAGGGGAGGCTTATCGTCCAGCATATACGGTAGATATTTGAGTGAGTTAAAAGGGCATTCAATAATATTTTTGATCTAATTGAGTGTTTTATTAGTTTTTATAAAACGCTGCTTTGTTCTAAAATAGATTTTGATATGTTGATTTTAATTTGGTAGATAATTTTAGGTATTACTATAATGTAATTCATGTATAAAAGTTTAAATTTGTAATAATTTGGCATGCAGCGTTTTCATCTGAAAAAAAACTGTAAAATATATTTTTTAATTTTTTAATGTTTTGTCAATTCTAACGTAATAATCAGTAAGGCTGAAAAATTCGAATTTAAAAAATAAAAAAATCTTATTAATGATTATTTAATTTAATATTACTGCTATAATTTTAGTAACTAAAATGTAATAATAGACTGGTGTAGAGATTTATAAGTATAGTATTAATTTGCATTCTAAGAGCTTAAACTCTGTCTTTCAATACTTTATGATCTTTAAAAGTCATATAAAGGTTCTGGACATTTTAAATGTAATGTTTAAATATAGCGAATTAATTCGTTTGATTATGATTACAAAATCAAAATGAATTTTTATGGTCGAACCTTTTATATTCATTGATTCCATTGCATAATATATTGAATTCTCTTTCTATATGTAACTTTAAATTCACCTTCACAACATGTGTCCATGTACACATACCTATGAATATAAGCTGAACGCGATATCTACTATCATGTAAGTTTATAGAATACAATCATATATAAATGGATTCATAACAACTAATAACTAGCTACGAATCCATTTCTAAACATTCCTCAAAAATGAATCTTAATGATATTATAAGCACGGAAGGCATTATTGCATTCTATTATTATACTTGCTTTATATATAATATAATCAAATCGGAGTTACGCCACTTGTATATAAAAAAAAAAACTTTTTATTGTATATGATATATTTTTCAATTTTATGATAATTGTATTACAAATTAATTTGTCTTACATTTCAATTGTTCAAGCAAAAAATAATACAAATTATATTTAATGTGGAATTGTGCATAAATATTTCAAATGATTTAAAAAATCTATAACAATTTTCTGAGTAATCTCTAGTTATATTCTTCCATAAACTGTACCTGACATTTTTTTAAATAGTGCATTATGATTTATTCCCTGTAAATTGTGTACCAACATACTGTGTTAGAAAATATTGACTTTTGCTACAGAAATTATATATATTATGCAAATATGTACATATTTCTAAGGGTGGTATTTCTTCATTCGATGCATTTTAAATTCATACCTTTCAGAACATAAAAATAAATAGAAGTTTTTAATAGTGTAAATTTAATAGAACACATATATTATAATTTCGCCATTCTGCTTTCAATGTTGGAAAAGTAGTGAAACAGCATCTGTATATTATTGTTATCATGCCATTGTAGTTGCCGACGTTTCTAGTTGCATATTTTACCATTTGATAAATATACACATGTGTATGTATGTATATATATATATATACATTTATATTTCATGTTAATATATTTTATTGTAATTAGTGTTTATTTTATTTTTTATGTGCATGTTATTTTTTATATTTAAATGTTTAGTTTTTCTTTGGGAACAATCAAACAAAGGTTTTGACTAATAAACGATTCCTTTTTTATTTAAGAAATAATTTTATTTTATTTAGTTTGATATTATATGATATTATATTATATGAAACGATACAATACGATACGGAACGACATGATATGATATGATATGATATGATATGATATGATATAATATGAAGTAAAACCTTTTTTAGACTGAATTATATGTTAAAAAATATTTCGCTATATAATATATACTTATCACGTTAGGAAACAAAACTTGTATTGTACAAATACCAATAAAATTAATCAATTGAATCATATAATATTATGTATATGAATATAACATAAGGTATATAGGAACATAGGTACCAAGGTATATAGGAAATGAATATAGGTACCAAAGTATATACCAAGTTATATAGTCGGGTTTAAACGGTTAATATTAGTAAAAATACATTATTATTAATTAAAGTATTGTATTCATAAAAAAATTAATATTCAAAAGAGATTTTTAAAGTATTATGAAGTATTATGAAGTACAATTTTTAAAGATAAATGTATGATATTTTTTAATACGGTCTTTTGTAATGCAGTATTATTTACATATTGGATAAGGTCAATAAATTAAAAAATTTATTTTTGCGTATTTAAAATGCGATTTTTCAATGAAACTTTTTATTCTATAGTTTAGTATGATTTACTATGTACTAATTGACTAATATATTAGAATTATTGTTAGAAGAGTAATTTAAAAAAAAATCGTTTATTGACTTATTATCATTTAAAGGTTACACCATAGACAGTTAAACACTTACCTTAAGTGTATCCTCCTTGGTTCTTGGTGGCTTCTCCGGATCATATTTGTAAAGAGGAAATTTTGGAACTTTCTTGGCGCTGGGACATCCCTTGTTCCCACATTCACCACTGCTATCACCAAGTTTTTCTACGGGGAATCCCAGAAGAAGGCCAAGGCCATTGCCACTAGCAATGGTTGTTGTTGTCGTCATTGTTAACTGTTTGCTGTCAATGGTGACCAGATGACAGACGTTCTGGTTTGGCGATATAGCCATGGTGGTAGACGCGGTGGTAGCATTGTCAAGTGGGAGAGGGCTTGTACTGCCCTTCCCAGAAGGAGGGTGACCTAGACTACGCTGAGGAGAGACTCGAAGAGTTTTGGGAAACTGGAGAAAACTCCGGGGTGGAGAATTCCTTGCGGCTGTGGTCATTGTTACAGGGGATAGTCAGTGATAACCTCGGTGGTGAGTCAAGATGTTGATGAAGGATTCATTGTTTGGGAAAAGCTGTTTTCAGGGGGAAATTTTTATCTGTTAAAAAATCGTATTTTTTAGATACGTGGTGTTGTAATTTATAAATGTATTTAAATAGATACCATTGAATCAATCATATATATATATATATATATAATATAATTTAAATAAGAAAAGACTCCCGATCTGATTTTACTTGTTTACTATTGATTTCAAGAACTATATAATAAAAATCATAATTTATTTTGATAAATTTAACGTAATAAACAATCAATAGTTAACTTATTTATTGTATTTATGTATGATAGTAATTTAAATTAAAGTAATATTAAGTTTGCAAGCTTTCTAACCAGATACTATTAATTTTTATATATTTTAGAAACAAAAAGGATGCGTGTGAGAAGTACACAATATACTTCTAACTAATCAATAGAAACAAATTTCAATTTTTCTTAAAATATTACAATATAGATCAAAATGATAATTTCCTCCAAAATACATATAAATTAACCGTATCATGTAAGTATGTACATTTTTTAAATGTTTTTCCAAAAGGTAAGTTTAATTTCAATTTTAATCGTAGTTTCTATTTTTTATACTTACCTACTTATATCCATTGCCTACAATATATCCAGGCAATGAAATTCTAAAGAGCCAGAATGAAATATTCCTTATTTTATATTATATATATCCTCTTACTTTTCTCACATAACATTTTTAATTATTATATTTACTTAATTAAATATTCCCTATTAATATTTGAAATTTGCATGAAAAAATATGTCATTTATTAAATTCAGTTCAGTATGACTAAACCGAGGAATACGGGATTATCCCGTAGTCCTCGGACTAAACAAAATTCTTTTAATTTTTGCAAATGAATCAAATTGGAACTTATTGAATAGGCTAATACACAAACAATGTTTAGAACGTACATACGAGATATAAAATATACAGTCTTAATAGGCAACATACTAACGCAAAATTAAACTTTTCTATAAAAATAAAAATATTTGAAATAATATTTGTGGTACTTAAATGAAATATTTATTGTATATAAAAATACATGTATTGTAAAATTTATCAACAATTACGTAATAGAGTTTATTTGTAATTTATATCCGATATTTAGTTACGAAATCGTATCTCGCTTGTCTCCTTCGTTGACTCTGATCATTTGAGTACAGATCACGAATATCAATTAAACAACTGTTTATTAATTAGATTAATCTATTCATAATATTTTAATAATCTAATGTAGGTCGCGTCATTTGGACCTGCTACAATGGCTAGAAAGTCTTCCTTGTAAGTCGACAAATCTCCGGTGGTTAAGCTGTTATGGAGTTTGCACTGTAATTGTTACGTCTCCTGCTTGATACTCTGCATGTCACTGATGAGCTTCTTGGAGAGAAAACCCCGTGTAACATTCAGGTATGCGGTGATTGGCAACATTTTTTACTTTAAATTTATTTAATGTGTATGTTTTTTATATATAAATACCCTTTATAAGTATAGTAAGAATCAATAGTATTTTTAAAGTAAAAGTATTACTTATTCTCTGATAGATTGTATAATCTTCACATGTTTATATATAATTGATTACATTAGCTATATATATTTTGGCAAAAAATGTAAATATACTTTATTCATAGTCGTCTATGACGATTCGTTCTATATATATATTTATATATTAAAAAAGCGGTCAAAGAATAATTAAGAATATAAGAATATATGTATATAGGTACATCTAGAGTGGTATGTTCAATGAATACACATACCTACAGATAATAGAGGCACACGCATAGTCATTTATGTATTAACTTTTAACCTCACGTTAGATCCGGTTTCATAAGTGAAGCTTTAGAAACCTAACTCGGTCTAGCTTGGACAAGCGAGCATACCAAAAAACTTTTCTCTTCCGTGTCGTCTTTAGTTTTTCTTTCCTCTTTTCGTCGTCCATTTTCACCCCCTTTGAGTTCGAAGAAATTTGGGTTCATTTTATAACTTTGATGGTAGCTTCTTGGGAGCAAATGAATAGATTATATATTACTTAGGTACCTATACTATATACACAAACATATAGACATACCTTACCTGTGTTAAATGTGCGAACGTTTCGTTTTTAAATTCCAGCTTCAAATATTAAAGGTTTCCTATTGTATTACATAATATTACCTAGAATGTAATCGTTTGATTCGGTTACAAATATTTTTCACTCTTTCCAAGAAATTGAAAAAACCAATTTATACTTTTATTTTTATTTTTATCCGGCTATTAGCGGCATATATATCTTAACAAAGATCAAAGAAATTTTTGCTTGTTGCATTGTTTAATTAAATGTTGCTTTTATAATTAATAAGACTTTGTGGTTTATACGTATGTGATGTTAGTGAAAAATGAGGTTACGTAATATAAAATTTTGTATTGCATTAAAATTAGTTTTTATATAGAATTATAAAATTAAATAAACGCATTTTACGTAAATAATCATAAAGGATGCATGAAGTAAAAGAATTTGTGTGTGAGAAAAGGAAAGTGAGAGTATTAAAGAAAGCAAGAAAATATTCGATTATCGGTTAAATAGAGAGTGTCAGTATTTTTCAAGTTCCAATTTAGACATAGGTATAGTATTTAGTACTTGGTAGATAAGTTTTCAAAAATGTATTTTAGTTATAAACATCGTTTCTTCATTTTTTTATAAAAAATGAAATTCAGTTAATCTAGGGTCAAATTTAAATGAGTATATGTTAGGTAGTTATGTTTATCAGATAAGATCATCTAAACTTTAATTAATTGTCTGATGAATCTTAATTAAGTTCTAAAATATTTTACATTAATTCTGAAAACATTCTTATGCGACTTTCTTAGATGTACGACACGGAACTTATAAAGCGTCTAGTTTTAGCAATACAGGAGGAATACACTGCAGTGGGACCAATATGCTGCCTTTTAACTTATTTAAACTGTATTTTTATTTAGGATAATGTAATTATAACTGTAGCTGTACTTGATAAGGAATAGCATCTTTCCTATTTTTACATAGTTGTATTATTTAAAGTAATAAAAATAATTATTGTTTCTTTTTAATGAGTAAAATATATGACATAGTTTAAATTATTTTAGAGAATGAAACATTATAATATTACAAGCAATTTTGTGGAATTTACTTATTGGCAAATTACTTAAAATAAAAAATGTATATAATGACTTACAGTGTACTAAAATACAATTTTTGTATATATTAAAGGATAATTATATCCGATAACTTTCTTACTATTATGTTCTTCTCAATATAAAGTTAATATCTGAATATTTCATTTGCCTTTAAAATTAAATAATAAAAATACTACAGTATTATTAATTTTTAGTAATTAATAAATACAATATAGTTAGAATAATATATTAGATGTATTTGATACCTACCTTCGGGAATTGTGAAATAAAATTCCAAGTTTGTTATGCATTGAACGTGTGGAATATCTAAAGAGAATAATATCATCAATTGAAGTCCTCAAGAAATAGTTCCAACTTGAATAGAAATTGTGTATATATGTATTGTAAATAATAGTTTAGTTATCAATTAGCTACTTCAATGATAAACTTAGCCTTTTTGTGAAGTATATAACACTTTTCAATCTTCAGCAGAGACAAAAGTCAAAAGCTCTATTTAGGTATAATGTATTCACTAAGGTAGATAATAGACATAAGCAACATGTTAAGAAGAGAGAAATGTTTACTATACATTTCTTTATATTTACCATTACAATTTCCGAATACACACTGTAATATATACACTGCTTTTTTGACCAATCAAAATCTCTGATTTTGAACCCACATTCCTTGTATGCATATAACATCTTAAATCTATGATTTCCCCGCTCATCTGAGCTATTACAGAGACAGGGTAATAAACAGTATAAATGCTTTATTGACAATTATATTACCTATCAATTTAAAAACACATAAAATAGTGTTTAATACGGGGCATTTTCACCAAAAATGTACAGATTTTCCTTTTAATATTGATAAAACTAAACGAAATGCTAATTATAAGTATAATTTTACATAATATAATGTAGGAAGGAAAAGTAAATTATATATTTTAATTTTTATAAAATATTATTTTTTACTTTTTATAGTTTTAGTAATTTTTTACAATACTGTTTAATGATATAAATCAAATTCATATTCAATAAAAATGTGACTTTTAATATTGTTTATTTTTATGTTAACATGTAAACTGGCAATATATTATTAAAGTAAATAAGTTGTTTAATGTACTTATTTACATGTTTAATAACAGTGGAAAGAATTGAAGTTGTATCTGTTTCTAATGTTGCTTTCTTTAGATAATTGAAAGTATATTTAATCAAGATTTTCTATCTAATGTAAATTTTAATTAACACATCTAAATAAACTATTATATTTTATTAATTCACTAATAACAAAACATTTAGATTAGGCTTCGAAGAAATTATTGTTTGAAATTGTATTAGATACCATACATGTAACGAATTTGATTAATTATTATAACTATGAATAAAGGTTTAAAAATAATATAAAATCAGATAAAAAAGTATGGATTTTTTATCTATCTTTGATAAATTTTATGTAAATATTTAATAGTTTTGTTCAGTTCATGGACATCTAGATAACTATAGACTATTATTAATTGTATATTTATATTGTATTGTAAACTAACTGTATAATCAATAATATATTATGTATAGTCAAAATGTAAATACAAAAACTATTCTATGTCTACAAGCAAGTATAACATTTTTTATATCAAAATATCGTTTAGATATACACCCTAGACCAATTTTCATTTTGATATGTTGATATCCATAAATAGTCGTCTTTAAAATATTTAATATTTATTAGCAGACACAAAGTTCTACACGCTAAAACAAAAAGAAATTTAGAATATATATAAACTATATAACCCTTTTCATGTTATTGCATGAATACAAATAAATCTAATAAAACAAGTTGTATTTCTGTCTTTTATCTCAAGTTCAAAATGACACAACAATAAAAGTAGCTATATACAGTAGTAGGTTGTATTTCATTAATACATGTCAAATGCTATATCAAATAAATAGATAATGAAAATTTTCAACTACAGCATTATAAACGTCATCAACTGTTTTCTACAATCTTTCACTTACATTTTCAAACAAGGCTGTATAAATGTTTCTTCAAGAACGATAAGTACACAATATAATATTTTAGTCCAGACTTTGTATTAGAAAATATATTGAAAACTCGTGTCATGTCATTGAAATGTTACAATAAACATACTTATATAAGTTGCTTCTCGTCATAATTTAATCTGCATGAATTCTCATTATTAATTGGCAATAAAATAACACAAAAAATGATCGAGCAATTTCTGGCAACTTGGCTTAAAAGCTTATAATGTTAAATATATTTTATAGACTTCAAGATAAACTATAGGAAGATAAACTAGATAAACTAGACCACTTTAAATTTCGTGTTCATTTTGACGACAAAATATGGCGGAGGTAAATCTAGGATAGTGTATTGTGGTTTAGAAGTAAGTTTTTTTGTATAAAATACTAAATAATATATAATAAATACTCTAAATAAACAATATTATTAAATATGAACAATGTAAGGCATAAATTAGTTTATCATGAATGATAATAAATTTTACTGTTCAAGAACTCAAGGTATCTAAATTGCACTTATTAAGATTATTATTTATTACTATTTATTTATTATTATTAAGATAAATTAAAAATTTGATGGGGAAGTATAGAGGTTTCAATTTCTCCCCTTTTATGTCATGCACATTTGTATATTATGAATATACTCTCAAAAGGTAATTTGGTTAGAAGAACACTCAGTCAGTTCTATAATTTAAGCAAACTATAAATATTAATAATATGAAAGTAAAATAATTAGAATAACGTGTTATTCAAGTTTTTATACTTTTTCTGATAACCTTAAATACTTACAAATTATGTCTTAATTTATGTTAAACCCCTCCCCCTGTAAGTCGCGCCCCTTAAAATGTAAAATTTACACTAGAGAGAAACGCATCTTTCAGTTAAACAATTAAAATATATACTACAGTATGGTATATAGGTACGACTAACTCGTAAAAGTTAATTAAAATATATACTATTTAACATACAACTAATATAATAATAATATGTGTATGTATATCTGTTGTTACAACATATATTTCAGCATTATATATTCACTCATCTAATGTATTCAAATATTAATTGTGCTGATCATGATTGTAAAATACATCTTAATCTATATATTAATGATTCACATGTTTTTATACTATGTTTTGTATAAGGAAAATTATACCTCCAATAATAGCGATCCTTTTTCTCATATTTGTAACCTCCCCTGCCTTAATTCCTGCACACGCCCCTGCACCTTAAAGCATCTTCCCTTTAACACATGCGCTCTTCGAACCGATTGAGAAGTTCTATAAAATAAGTTTCCTAAATTTTAATATTTTAATACTTATAGAACCTTTAAAAACATTAAAAACACATCCGTCCACATAAAAAACTGGTATTGCGTGAAGTAGTTATATCTATGTAGATGTCCATGATAATAACATACTCAATGATAAAATAAAAAAAACACGAGGAATACGTAAGTGCTTCTATCACTATGTGTATAAATAATTTGTATATTACGGAGTCCTCGAAAAAATATAGTGAAATTGTTGTCTTAGCTTCTGAAACAATATTTTTACTATTATTTATGACAAAAAATATATGTACATATATTGAGTACTACTGACTTGTATTACAGTAGTAAATTTTTCCTTATTCTAAATTTTAAAAACATTTACAAGCAAAATAATGTTCATTAAACGTAATATAGCAGATTAATCATAAAATACGTCCTGTGTTACTACATACAAAAATTCTGAACTAAAAGTTAATAAAAACCCACAATTAGTGGTATCAAGTCAATGAGTGTATAAAATGATTTTTCATCATTTTGAAGTAAAATTTTAAAAATGATCACAACAATAAAAAACGACAAAGTAAAATTAATATGTAGGTGTGCTTTTAATACATATATACCTGCACTTATTTGGGCTGTCTATTCATTTTAGAGACGATCGTGGACTATACGTAATATACATAAACAAAATAATATATTAATAATTATGTTGTCCATGGATACGATTTCGAAATAAAAAATTTATATTAATTTTTCATTTTTCATTATAATTGCTATATTTAATTTGTTACTAAAAATGTACGCTACCATAGTAATTTACATGGTATTTGTTATTAGTACTATGTTTATAATTGTATATTTTACAGTAGCATTGAATTCAAATTATAATATGCTTGTGTCTGTTTTTATTCCTTTAATTATATTTATTTCAAATTTTGAAAATATCTAGTTTTAAGTTTGTAAAATAAATTTTTATTACATAATACCATTTTAGAAAAAAATTGAGCTATACACATTTATATATATATATATGCAATATTAATTATTAAAAATATTGATCTTGCAAATTAATAATTATATTCTGTATACATACACTATACTATACTATAATAGTATCTTTCATCTCTCTGCTTCTGCAGAACATATAAATAGAGTTTTTTTCTCGCCTCACAAAAAGAAACAACGATTTAGTTCGATGCTTTAAAATCGTAGATACTTTAAATAAAGTAATATAGTATTGTTTATCTTTATAGTGGGATTGATTAAGGTCATAATTTGGATAGATTGTTATGTATATGACTAAAAGATTGTCTTAGGAAGTGAGTACCTACCTTTGTTTATAAGGATCAATTTTAAAATAAACTCTATAACAAGACCTTTGGATTTTACATACAAAGCGTCAAATTTGAATTTACAAATTAAAACATTCACAAGAATCAATATTGAAAAATGAGTAAAGATATTTTGTTCGTTTTAATTTACTGAATCTAATTTAAAACTAGGAATTTCTACTGTGCTATCTTCTAAAGTTTTACTATTCTGAGTAATTTTATAAATATAATTTTAAAATGCAACGTTAATCAAAATTTTAACATTTAGAAGAATGTATACGTTTAAGTGCTTATATTAATGTTGATTGAGAATAACTTTTCATTCCTTTAAGTTTTACTTCCATGATAAATATAGGAGACTGAGAATTAAAAATGTAAAAGATATTTAATGAAAATCAGTAAGGTTACACTGCTTTACTTAAAAATATCAAATTTTATATCAACGCAGTTGTCAGCTGTTCAAAAACAGAATACATGTAATTGAACTCTTAAAAGTGCAAGATTGCATTTTTTGAAAGGTTGGTAAATTTCGTTGAAAAAGGGTTTCTTTTTTATTAATAATATTTTGACATTCTCCTTGATTGATTTTTACAAATCGCCGGAATTTTTCACTAATAAAATCTATATCAGTCTCACTTAATAATGCGTTGCGAAATAATAACACAAACAAGGTCAGAAAGCAAAACCTAAGAACCTTGATTAAACTAAATTATATTAATAATTTTAAGGTAAAGTGATGTGCATGCCAATAGCCAAATAATGTTTATGTACTTATTTTCAATTGGAGTTCAATATCTAATCGTACTTCCACAGACTAGTTAGACTATAAGTTAAATACATAAAACTGGCTATGATTTGGAAATGTATAATGCGATTACGACTAATTTTCATTTATAGAAATACAATACATCACATTACAATAATAAACAACATAGCGTAGCAATTGATGTCTTATGTTAAGTTATAAAATATTTTTAATTTCTGTAATTAACCGATTTATGTTTATTTGTTATGTTATATTATATTTTAACTATCGTTGAATTACTAGTTACATTTTATGAATTAAATCACTCGAATTATAGTTCATACTTTGTAAAAACAAGGTATAAAAAAGTATAATTATAATGCATCAATTATTCATGTCAGCTATCAATGAAATTTATATAAAAATGGAGCCTAACTCTTTTACGTTGGATATTTAAAACAAACTACATATACAAAATACATCAATATGTGCGATATATATTCACCTAGAAAATACACAAAAGGTGAAGAGACAAAAATTGGGTAAAGTCTGGGCCATAGAGTAATGATTATAAAAAAGTGTTCACTCTTATCGATTTCATATACATCGCGCTGTAAATCGTCGTATATAAAAAATCGTTTTATTTTAAT
>JAYRBW010047227.1:0-11361 GCA_036023295.1 Invenusta paracnida
TCTCATGCCTTATATTGTCAAATCCTTTGATTTCCAGTTTGGCTAATAAATCCTTACTTACTTACTTACTTACTTATGGTGGAAGCGCCTGCTGACTTCATTTGTGGCTGGACTCAAGATAACAAACGAAATGACCTTTTGAACCTATTGTCTGTTTTTGAGCTTTAGGAAATCGGAAAGGTGTAGAGCTTTCCAATGCTATGCTTTGAGAAGTTTCGCTTCAAAAGTTTTTCGCGAAGTGCGTCTCCTGAATTCACTCCAAAGATTTGGCATTTTCAATGTTAGAGAAAAGCAACTTCTCTACTAAACTATAGATTACGGTATTCAATATACGTGATAATATATAAGCCTGAAGTAATCTATGTACACTTGTTGAAGAGTAATGTTAGTAATGGGAGCTGCTTTCCTCAAAGCGTTTAGGTTTCTTTTTACGCCGTCGATGTTTTCTGCATCTCTTTTCATATTGGTACAAAATAAGTCTAACGATTCTTCCGTTCTCATCTTTTCAAAAGTATGTCCAGTGAGATTGATTCTAAGGATGAAAGCCTCGTCAGCTTTAGTGTTTGTTGTTAGTTCCAATCGTAGCACTGCCCACGACATCTTTTATAACTATAGTCTAATTTAAATAATTTAAAGTCTATGGGTTCAATCGTAGTATTGCATCTTTAATTGCCTCAAAGATAGAACTGCATTTGTAAAAACTAATAAAATCTTCACTTGTAGTTCTTCAGTTATCGTCCTCAAACAAATTACCAGTTGTTCCTTATTGCTGCTTATAACGCACTCATCAGACATGATCGTAAACCATCTCCCCTTTATTTCCCTTACTCAGTGTCAAGAAGAACTAAGTGAGTCATAACCTGAAGGAACTCGTTTTGGATGGTATGAGTAGTATCATATTTGGTGTACTAGTTCATGTTTAAAAAGTATATACTAACCTGTTTAGTCAATAAGAATTATAAAATTGTCAACAACTTTACATGAAAACAAGAGATTCAAAATGAGTAGTTTACGATGTGAGATGTTATGATGATAACACCTTTTTGATATGTGTTATGTAGCACTACTGGTGACTCTTTTTTTCGAGGTAATGGATCCTGTCTTTCTTGGGAATTATAGATCCAAAAATGAAGGGGGGGGGGCAGGCCACTGCGCCTCCTCACTTCCCATCTACTACAAGGTGCCCATTTCTTTACTGGCAGAGATTGTTGATGTTAAATAATATATAATATATAGTTGAATCATATTTAATGTAAAATATTTAATGTATATTATGTTATGTATGTCTTTATGTAAATAGTCTATACAGTTAAAAAAAGTGAAACTTAAATTCAATATAGGTGCAAAAGTGTAACTCATATTGAGATTAGGGTTTAAGAAAAAGATAGGGATTTTATATAACAAACGTATTTAAACCTTATTGATATAGGGGTTCATAATATTATTATTGGTTTTAATCAATCATATTTTTTATATGTTTATTTTAGTATTTAGACGTTTTATTTCAAACTAGGTAGATACGTTATTAAATACAGTTCTTTTGGTTTTAAATAAATATTATATTCAATGCTAATTATAAATAAAATAAACTAATTGTTACTTCAAGTAGTATAATAATAATAGTAATATATAAAATACAATATTATGTAAATCGTGTTCAATATATTTCGTGATCGACATATAACAAAAATTATAAAATACTAAGATTAAAAATTAAGTGAAAAGATTAAGTCTAGTTAACCATCTATTTAATATATATATTAAAAAATTATGTAGACTGTTAAAATTAAGTTTTATTAAAAACAGTTATATATATATGTAATTATGTATTTTTAATACGATGTTTATTAATGATAAAAATAGTATTCACTAATTGTTTCGTCGGTGTGTTTATTAAATTTGTAAAATTGTAATGTAATATAAATAATATAAGTATAATTTTCATATATATTAATGACTATACAAAAGTCAATAACCACTGCATATTCAGGATTTGAAAGAGGTGGCTCAATTGACCTACAGAGTGATCAACAAACAGAAAATTATTAAAATACATAGGTATACAAAATATGTAGATAGCCTATAACATCGACCTATTTATAATACTATTTAAATATTAAAAATGGGTTTCGAGCGCCAGTGCCTCTGTCTAGATCGAAGTTGTGTGTTGACATAATGAATTAATAATTAACACAATTGAACATAATGGTAATAATTATTAATAATTATGCTATGTTTCAATATACATTTATTAAATGTTTTAATAATATTTATTTTTTATTATTTTGGTATTATAACATATCATTTTGTTATGTAAATTATTATTAATGTTATAAATAATTAAAATAATCTTATGTATTATCAAAAATACGAGGACAAGTCATTATTTAAAGCGTCACTTTAAAACGGTAAGATTGTTAATAGTAGCCTTTTCTATATTAACAAAGAATCATTGAAGAGCATAATTCATATAGTATTTTTCTTTATTAAATATAAAAGAATATAGAACTAAATTCAACTTATATACATGATATAAGAATAACAAATATTAGGGGACAACTAATGTGTGAATATCGTGATCAAATTCAATCTATATTGGTACATCAACAGTGGCGTAGCCAGGATTCCTTAAGAGGTCTAAGAATTTGTAGGGGCCAATTAATAAAAAAAAGTAATTATTTTATCAATAGAATGTTGATAGGATGTCAATAGAATGTTTAGCAAACAAAAGATAACCATAAACTAATTAACACGATTAACTTCGGGAATTCAAATTTTTAGTAAAAGTTTTATATCCCATTTTCATTGAGAGTCATTAGTGGTGACATGTAATACGTACTTCGTGAATTTTTCTAACTATAAAAGGCTAAGTTTGGTTATATCGCTACTTTTGGCTCTGTCCCTTGAGGTGGCGATATATGTGAATTCTACTGTATATCATGATAAAACTATAAATACACAGTGATATTGAAAATAACACATTTAAATCAAAACCAAGTTATGTGGAAAATGCTAAGCAATCTACTTTTATATATTTATATAATACATACTATCCCGATACTATCCTAAACATGCCAGTAATTCAGATGCATAATACACTATTTACATATTCACGCAATAAAAAATATAGGCAAACAGTCACCATAGGTATTAAATAATAGTGTACGTGGTTATAACATTTTCAGGGTAATTGAGTAATTCTCCTGTGAAATCAACTTTATATTGCCGTAATATAGTCACATGGTCATATTAAAATAACATTCTTATTGTGAAGTTCTTATATATGGCATCAGAGAATAGTCTCTGTATTTGTATACCGAGTTATCTATCTCCTATAAGACGAATACTATATACTCTAAACAGGTGTTTGACTAGTATTTATATATAAGAATATCCTAACTAAGTAAAACATGCAAATAGTATTGTTAACATGCACGATTATTATTTAAACACTGTCATTATATATAGTTTAAAGTGTAAATTAATTTATATACGACAAGTAAAATATAAAATACGACATCAAATGCTTATTTATCGGGAAAAGGCGCATTCTGAAAATTGGAGAGGGGGGGGGTCCGGACCCCTCGGATCCCCCTGGCTACGCCACTGATAAATTGTAAAATCTTTTTTTTTAAGAATAGAAAATTTAGAAATACAGCTATCTACTTTGACTTTGATTTGTTAAAGTTCAAATTTTACATTATGACATCAAATATGACGATTTGTTGAGTATATTTAAAACTATAAAACAAAAACACATGAATTATACCTATTTTTACCAAATTGTTGTATTCATCATGCAAATTTTTATACGTATTTCTGTCAAATTAATAAAAATATAATTGTTGTGAAGCTGAGCAAAATGTTCCTATGTTTATTATTTAAAATGCTTGAAGTTATGAAACTTGAAACAGTGTTACTTTACTTACTAATTTGGAATTATAAATTCTACTGTTCCTGATAGAATTACTGCTTGTTTCTAGGACATGACCTTTGAACTCAAATTACATTTGACATATATAATATTTTATGATAGTATATTCAATATATATGAAGTCACTTATAAGTTATTTATATTCATAACAAATATTAATGGATCAGCCAATACTTTATAACAAAATAATTTGACCGCATGATCTGTTTCATTACTGTCCAAATTAGATTCACATAGGGAATCACATTAGATTTATTTACTAATATATAAACAAGAATGATATTTGTTTTGCACATTCTAGCCTACATATCTAAGTTTAAGGAGGAAGTTTGATATCAAAACAGGCTGTACACACAATACTAGACTTACTGCAAACAGTTTCTCTGAATCAAAAACAATAGCAACTTAATAATAAAAATGGGTCATACGTCAATCAACTTTTTATCTCGGAATGCCTATACCTACCAACACACAAAAAAGCTCATGTTATGGGTGGATCAAGAGATGTAGAAAGAATAAATTGCCTAAATATCAGTGAATTCTTTCCTCTAATTTACTCTCATAAAGGGTCCCTCATTTTTATGATATATTATTAATATTACTGAGTTTAGGTTACCTATTAGCTAAATTGAACAATATATAATCTTTTCAATTCTCCCACTTTCTCTTTCAGTTATCTAAAATGTGTTGTTATCTGCATTTATTCTTGATCCTGTATAACCTCTTTCTGTTATTATTCTACTCGAAATATGGCTACAAAGTATCATGAATTCTCTAAGTATAGCGTATAGATCATGGCTTCCAACTAGTCAATTCTATACAAATTGAGCAAAAGATATATCGGTTGAAATATCAGCCCGAGTTGCCTGCCAGAAAAGGCTGGCTGGCATAAGATCACATTTTCCGGGACTGTTTTGTCTCAACCGGAGTCAATCTTTGAGGTGTGAAGTTGATAGAATATTGTCTAACTGACAAACGTCTCCTTACCCCTTCCTCCGTTCTCCGCTCTTCAGAAGGGGGAAGTGGAGGGAACGGAAACTTGCATCAGTCAGAGGATGTCAACTGCAGTTCCACTACGGAAACAGCATAACCGTTAAGCTCTTCACCTTTTAATGCGTAGATACACACATTTCTTGATCAAACTGGCTTTTTAACCAAGGTCGCAATATGAGATGTAAGTATTTATTTTAGTTTAATATGCACCTTCTACTGGTCTTTACACTCACGAAAACACCTGAGCTTATGTATGCTATTTTTATTTTCCTCTTTTGGTTTAGCGGTGATTGAAATATATGAATAGTCAAATCGTCAAGGAAAGTGTGTAAAGTAAATATTATGAAGGTTTAGGGAATATAATATCTTACAAAATATTTAGGTACTTTAAGATGATTTTGACGTTTATATATTTGAATTTGAAAAACTTTAAAATTGTGTATAGGTATATGTATAGTAGAGGTATTGTATTTTTATAATAATAATATTTATATATTTGATATTATAGCGCCCCTATATTGATATCAATGTCAGCAGCACTTTACAGTAACTGAACGAAATGTAATAGATATACTCGAAAAAGTCTAATGAGAACATGAAAGTCTATGAAAACATGTAGGTTTTCAAATGGGATTTAAAAAGCGTGAAAATGTTAATGGCGCGTAATGAAGATGAGAGGGAGTTCCAAAGAGCTGGCGCGGCCACCGAGAAAGCCCGATCACCTGTACGTCTGGTTCTGGCTATGGCACAGATGAGTCGACTGGTGCTGTCGACTGCCGAGTAGAGCAGCCAGTGACATTCACAGTCACCAGATCTTCATTATATTTGGGTCCTGATTTGTTGATGGCGTTGAAGATAAAAAGAAGCACTTTAAATTGAATGCATTTCCTAACAGGGAGCCAGTGCAACTGATGAAGAAGTGGAGATGTCGATGTTCCCCATGGAGATTTGGTGACCAGATGTGCTGCAGAGTTTTGAACTGTTTGTAATCGGGATAGAAGTTTCAAGGAGATGTTTGTCAATACGGAATTGCAAAAATCAAGTCAGGATATTATAAGGGCAATTACAAGATATTTAATTCAGTCGAATGGGAGAACTCGAGACATACTACGTATTTGACGCAGCCAAAAGAAACACTACTTACAAACTGTAGAAATGTGTTCTTTGAAAGTGAGACATGAATCGATGGTTATTCCTAGGTTACGAGCTGTTTAAACTGGTGCTATGGCGATTCAATAAAGATGCAGAATAATTGGACAGTTGGCGATTGGCTTACTTGTATGTATAATTACATTCGTTTTTTATGGATTCAACTTCAGCTTGTTGCCGTCATCCATTATAGAATGGATTCTAGACATTGCTCAACAATAGCTACAGAATCAGTTGATGAGTCCATTCTGAGCCAAATTTGGGTGTCTTCTCTATAAAGATGGAAGTTTACATTACACGTCAGCGATATTTATCTTTTGATTAAATGTTTAACTCATTCGCTTCATAACACCAGTTGAGCTTAACCAAGCTAGACGTTACAAAACGCAGCTATCAGAATATACTAATTCATTGCATAATCACTTGACTTCTTAATTGTCTTCCGAATAGAACTTTATCAGTAGTTTATGTGGTAGAAATCAGAACAGCTACCTAGGATTACCACAAATGTTATCAGTCCAATTTGAAGTGTAGTATCATATTTCCTAATCAGTTGTTATAGCGTCGTGCCCGGACCGGTATTTTGGCAGCTTCCTATATTATAATTGTTTAATTTTGGAAACTGATTTCGATTTTTCATCTCACAATTAATTTACCATTTCTTTATATAATACTGTCTAATTGTATTAGCTCATATTACTTAATAAAATGATACAAAATTACAAGATGCAATTCCTGCATCAGGTTAACCTGATTATTTCTGAACCAAACCATTAATAAATGTTAATCACATTCCAATATTTATAATGATAAATATGCCTAGTTATGTTATTTAATACGTTAAATGTATATCAAGCTTAATCATAGTCAAATATGTATTGTTTTAAATTTTATATTATATTGATATTGTGCATCTACATATATAGTATGCATTTTAATACAATTATTTAGATTTACAACTAAATGTGATCCTAAAATGAAAATAAATATATTTGTACAGAAGTAAGTAATACTTTAAGTTATAGGATGATTCAATAGTCCACATTTAAGATTCTATTTCCAAAAATAATCAAAGTGGAATTCCCGCCCTATAAACTGTTTGTCAAAAATATCAGTTGGTCGACTCTATCTTTATGTATGTTACTGTGTCGCAGGTATGTAACCAAAATCATAAAAAAGATGATTAAATGTATTATAATGTCAATACTGGATTATTAGGTACCTTTAAACGGTTACACATTTAATTAAGAAATGTGAGAATCGAAAATAATATTTTATATAAATTATTATTACTAGTATATAATATGATCGATTATCGTAAGCTTTGAGTGCCTTAGCTGCGGTACTTTGTACAATTATATAACATTAAAACAAAGATGATATTATACAAAAATTATTGTATATATCATACATCATATTAACAATAACTAAAATAATCACCGTTTGAAATGGTATAAACTCCAGATTTTGTATCAACTTTAAAAATAAGTATTTGTTAAAAGTGTTTCATTTATATTATGTTTTTATAAGTTACTATCTGAGTTATAATGCTACATAATTTACCTTTTCTACCAACTCACTATACAATTTAAGTGACTTGAGAGGTATTGACGACAAATTAGATAAAATGACTCATGAGATCTAAGCAAGCAAACGCTATTTTGATAAACTTTCGGATTTAATATTAAAACATAAAATAAAATATTACTTACAAGACTAATATGCAATTGAATAACGAATTGATTGACAGCCAGGTAGAATCAAATACTGAAATAAATAAAATAAACATTAATATTCAACTGATTATCTTATTTAATACAAATGAATAAACACATTTATATAAATATTGTAAGGTCCAGCGCAAATCAAATTACTATAAAATTATTACAACAAATTGGATTTTATAATAATTTATAATTTTAATATATATTTTGTTGAACAAATAACGAAGGCTATTTATAGCAATTTATAAAAGTATTTGATTACAGTTAGCTATAGGCAGAAAATATTGTTACTCTTGTTGAATTGGTTACAAAATGTTTTTGACTGACTAAAAATAAAATTGAATATAATTGTTGCTGAACTTTACTTGAAAGGCAAAAGTCAAACATTAATAAACACATACAATAAATTAACAAATGTATAATTTGACTTTTTATTCATAACATATGAACAACAGTTTTTTATATGATGATTATTGAATATCAACGACCTACTCAATTTTTTTTGTAAAAACTAATATCAATTGCATCGGAATAATAAAAGAAACTATGTGTTAATAGTGATATATATAATGCTAAGAAAATTATCTAGGCAGTATTTGAAAAACATAAAACATATTTTACAACTGTATACATATTGTCCTAGCATAAATAAAGATAACATGCACTAAAAGCAATATAGCGAGTTCTGCCCTAATTGTAAGATGAATATCAATTAAGAAAGCAGAAAACAAAAAAATTATAACTACATCTCAAGAAGTAGAACAGATTTTAGCTTTTAAAACAGGTTAAATCAGAAGACAACAGTTAATCCAGTAGTTTATTGAAAACCAGAAATAATCACAATGAAAGAAACTCAGTAAAGTGGAGTCAAATAAATGCAAAATTATTAAATAAGTATGCATACAGCTCAATACTAATCACAAGTACAATATAAATTAAAGCAATTATAATATAATATTGATGTAAGTTAAAATATTAAGAAATTTTACATTTAATTCTTGGATAATTTCCAACAGTGTGTATAATTATGACATTGGATAAATGTCTGTTACTAAAATGACATTGAAAATACTTCATTCATGTGAATAGCAGTATGTTTAATGGAGTTTTATGAAAAAGTTCTCTCCCTAACATCAGATAAAAGAACTCATCATGAGGGAATATGATCATGTGATTCTATATTTAAAAAGAAGAAAAATAAACTTTTGATCATTTTACAAACAACTTATTTAAGTTTAGTGTACATTAAATACCAAAAAATAGAAAAAGCATTGCATTTTAAACATTTATTTTATATATAGTCGTATTTTCTCTATTATTTGCAATTAAAAAACAACATTTAAAATAATGTGGATCTTTCAAATCTAAAAAAATGTTTAATCAAAAATACTTTTGACGAAAAGCAATCGAAAGGGAATTGTCCAAGGTGTGAGTATCATTTGTGTCATTGAGTTTGCCACAAATGAATAGGCTTACAAGCGTAAATAAATAAGTCATCAAACAAATAAAAAAACATTTTTTTAAGTATGACATACTAAAGGTTTCTATCCCGAGTGAATATGATTATGCCACTTTAAAATGGACAGCTGGGTAAATGCTTTGTTACAAAGATGACATGCTAAATGTTTCTATTCAGAGTGAGTACGATTATGCGTCTTTAAAGAGGACTGCTGGGTAAATGCTTTGTTACAAAGATGACATTTAAAGGGTTTCTCTCCAGTGTGAGTACGATGATGGCCCTTTAAAGAAGACATAATGGGAAATGCTTTGTTACAAAGATGACATTTAAAGGGTTTCTCTCCAGTGTGAGTACGATGATGCCTCTTTAAAGTGGACAGCTGGGTAAATGCTTTGTTACAAAGATGACATTTAAAGAGTTTCTCTCCAGTGTGATTACGATGATGCGTCTTTAAAGTGGACAACTGGGTAAATGCTTTGTTACAAATATGACATTTAAACGGTTTCTCTCCAGTGTGAGTATGAAAGTGCCGTTTTAACGAACTAGAACAAGTAAATACTTTATGACACAGGTTACACTTTGTATTTTTGTCCTTTGAATTCCGCATTATCCAGTTGAAATATAGTAACCTGGAAATAGAGTAACAATACAATTAAATAAAGAAAAACATCGTAAGATACAAATAATTCTAAAATTGATTTGATTAAATACAATGATAATAAAAAAAAATTAGTTAGTTATTAATTGGATTGAAAATAAAGATAAGACTGTTATCAGTTTAATACAAAACTACAGATTCGTAAACAAAAATAAATTAACCAGTGATATATTTAACCAAAACAAAAAGATCGAAATACACAAAGATGTGAGTAAATAGTAACGTAACGAGATAGAGAGACCGATCAATACTTGGAGGTAACGTATATCCAAGCAGATGAGATCACGAAAAAAATAGTGCAGTCTACAAAGTACCAAGTTGATTTCAGGTGATCGGAGATTTCGCAGTATGAGTTACCGATGATGTTTTAGTTTAGCTATCCCAGGCTCTGGGCCCTGTTCATGTAGGCCATCTGAAGCTTCTTCTTGGAGACACATCATATTTTTTATAGAGATAGAGCAAGATCTGTACGAGACATAGTAGGTTTAAAACTGGAAGGATCTGGTGAAGCAGCAGATAAATCGTTAAGAAACAATGTAGATGATGGGCCATCAGGATAACTCACATGAACCTAAGACGAAATAGACTCAATTAACTGCATTTCATCAGTTAGTGGGTCATTTTTTCTAAACCTTATGAATCGTCTGGACAAAACAGGTCCATGAGAAATTAAACAATGTGTCTAACTTGTTCTTTATAAAGATACATTTTTAATATATCAGAATTACAGCAATTGGCGCGAGACATTAGTAGATTTAAAGAGAAATATATCGATACTGTCAGTGACTGGAGGGGCAACGACGATGTGTGCGACTGAAGAGGTAACAACGATGTCTGCGACTAGAGCGACTCTCACCAACTCTTTTCCTCCTATGGATGTCATAGCGGATGGGCGGACAAGTGGAAGATGAAGGTCGTGGAAAAGAAGAACTCCTGTCGAATACGGAGTCCGAAACCAACAGCGGTAATAATAATAAATAATAAATAAATAAAAATCCTTTTTTTGATTTTGTAAACACAGAACGGTTACAAAACATTAAATGTATAAAATATGAGAAATATATAAACTTTAAAAAATAAAAGAAAGTGAAGTCCAAAAATGAGGTCAGTTTACCAGGCAACCTAAGTAGGGGAAGGACCGCTTGGAGTTTGCTGTACTGTCTGGGTTTCTGTTGGGGTTGATGCGAAGTGATGCATTAATGAGGTTGGTTCTCCAGGAGGCATCTTTTGTAGATAAAGGACCGCTTGTAGCTCTCTGTTATAGGTCTGTCTGGGTTTTTGGTGAGGTTGTTGCGGAGGGATGCAGAAGTGGCGGTTTTTCGAGTTGGTAGAATGAGTGTGTGAAGAGGATGAAAGGAGTTGTTGAAGATCGCTTTGAAGCTGGTTCTAAGTTTTGCGTTTAGATGATCATCTAGGCTTCCAATGTCGGTTCCAATAATCTTTT
>JAYRBW010047238.1:0-11361 GCA_036023295.1 Invenusta paracnida
CAACTGCTAAATTATTCATAATTTATATATATATATTTAATTTATAAAGATAAATATATATATATTTAATTTATAAAGATAAATATATTTATCTTTTTTGCGTGAGCGAGTGTCAATGTAGTCATTATAAATTGAACGAAAATCAATATTTCAGTTAAATCCGACAATTTGTTTTTGTCGAACTTACTGTTTCATGACAACAAAGAAA
The DNA here is from genome assembly GCA_036023295.1 of Invenusta paracnida. Lineage (NCBI taxonomy): Eukaryota > Metazoa > Platyhelminthes > Proseriata > Coelogynoporidae > Invenusta > Invenusta paracnida. The sequence continues at coordinate 209 of JAYRBW010047238.1, forward strand.
TCATATACATAATAGATATTATATATGCCATTACGATTTGGCGTTTATTCAACTTTTCGAAAGAGTTTATCACTCTATAGTTTAAGTGTATTATACCTACTCGTATAAATAGCATATAATATATATTACATTTTTAATATTATACATAATATGTATTATAATATGTATAATAATATATTAATTTTGCAATAATTTTTATAAAAAATTCCCTATTTTGAAGTAAACTGAATTGCTTTTTGTTTAATATTATGTATATTAATATTCACTTAATGGAATGTGAGTATTAATCAAAGGTGAAAAATATTTTACGATTAGTTTCATTTTCCAATGTTTTTACTTCTTTACGGATTATTTTTTAATATCCTCTTCTATATAAGTTACCTTTTAGGGCATACGAATTAAAGGAATCAAAGGATACATGATTAGTGACCATACATGAAAGATTAAAATTACGTAATCATGTTTTGCTTCTGCTTTATGTTTGTTTTTTTAACTTACACTTTTTTTAGGGATTATCAGATTCACTGCTTTGAATGGCACTTATCAGGGTACTACTAAGTGCCCTGCTTTCCAGACAGTCAGAACATACAATGTCAATGTCATACTGTGATTGTTATAAATTGAAACATCTTTAAGACTAGAACAGCGAAACCCGTCAATTGACGATTGTCAAATTTTAAAATAATTGTAACTTTTTTTGTTTTTATTTTGTTTTCTATCCCTCTCGTAACTTTTAATAATTTTATAAGGTAGTAAAAATACAAAAAATATTGATAATATCTAGTCAGGAAATAATTTTTTTGCTAGTTATACCTACAACAGTGAAACCTGTCAATTGAAGGGCATATGAATAAAGGTAATGTATTATAGCAGATATTCATTATAAAATGCTTCGATTGTAATCGATAGTATTTATTCATCACTATATTATGTAATCATAAATAAATATTTATAATATCTTTATAATGTACTACAATTATTATTATGAAATATTATATGTATTATTTGTCAAGATTTCTTATATTTTTTTGCAAAAAAGGAAAATTTCTGCAAATTGCTCAATCAATCACAATGTACGCGTGTCTCTGAAACGTAGGTACCATTTCATGTGTTTATCATTATCATTCATGTTTATTTATGTTAGCTTATTTCCGTTTCAAATTCTCTGCAAACAAAATCAATCTACGATAAAAATCAACACTTTATCAACATTGTATACAAATTCAAATATGTATTTCATAACAACAAATTATATGAAACATGCAATACATTAGAAATTAATATGTAAGAAATCATGGCTGGAATAATACCAGAAATAATATGAGCAAATAAAAGCTGTTTCGCAGGTAATCCATCTTCTAGCCATAGTTATGTGCAAGACTCAAGTTGAATATGGATCAGTTTGGCATAATAAACTTTGCACGGATCAAATTAATTTTTTTAGAAAATAAGAATTTGTTGTGAAATTATTACGTAATCTACTTCTAGGTACATCATAGATAGGATTGTGAGAACACTTATATAGATATCTAATTTATATGAATAATTCAATAGAATAATAATACACAATATTACAAATACATCATATATAGATGGACTTAAGTTGCATTTATTTATTTAGTCTAACTATAATTTTATTACCGCTAATATATATCTAAATAGCAATTTAGATGTAATAAATTAATTGTATGCATTATTTTAAATATAATTATCAAAAACAAACCTACGGTAAAAATAAAGATCGTCAATTGACGGGTTTCGCTGTTCTGGTGTTAATAAGAGATTCATGCGTATATCACCTTTCAAAGTAATATGCTAGAATGGATATAGGCTGTATTCGATATACCTGTATCCCACTTATTATTTTTTACTAATTATGACTGAACTTTAACTTGTTAAGCATCTTTACTGAATCATTGTAAAAATATATCTATATGCGTGTCTTTAGGCCTCAATAAGTCGCAAGCATCACGCATACAAAACCCATAAGATAAGGTTTAGTACAATATTTGTCACGCCTCACTGCATTGCATGCAATCGGTGTAGAGCGGACTTTTGCTTCATATCTTTTAATTATTTATACATTATATAATTTCGTATATATATATATATATATAAGTTATATTTAAATTATATGTTAGGTAAGCTTCATAAATAATTTATGAAATATTTATTTAAAGTAAATTAGCCTAGATACGATTGGATGCATAAAAATTGTCAATGCTTAAATAATTTTTAGTATCGATTAACAAATTGTTCATATAGATTGGTAGTTGTTATTATTTTTATACAATTATTTTCTGATATTATTTAACTATTTCACTAATTTGTCTCATTGTATAAAATATTAAAATATTAAAATATTTTAGCAAATTATATGTTAGATACTTATCATACATGATTCACAGATATTATTTCAATTGATAGTATAAATACATCTAAGCTATGAAAATCGTTCTTCTATATTGAAATGTTGATTTTAACAATTTACTAGCTCTAAATTGAAGTATATATTAATTATCTTTTCTAAACTGATGTATACTATATTTTGCTGTCTTGTGTATGTGTATGATTTTAAATATATACCTATATATAAATAAATGTATGTTTAAATAGTAATAAATAAATAAAGTTTTTTTGTGTAGATTTTCTGTTTATTAAAAGTTAACAAAGTTTTTGGTACCATAGGTATACCCAAATTTGGTTGAATTCAGAATATTAAGATCTCTATTAAATAACGAATAAAAATATACCTCAGAATTTACCGATAATTGCAATACATTCAAATTGAATTTTCATCAAAAATGCACGACAGTTCGGCGAAATACATTCCAAAATCGATTTTTTTAAATGATAGATTTAAATACATTAGTACGTTTATGCCTGGAGCCAAAAAAGAAGGACGAGCTTCATAAATCGTTAGAAAGCTTTGAATGTCTTGATTAAAAAAATATGATAACATCACCATTTGGTAGGTGGAACAAATTATTGTATTTTTCTGATTTGCCATATATTAAAGAATAGAAAGATTTTATGTGTATTTGACTGGTTTTGATCTAATTTTCATGATAACGCATCTTTAAAAAAATGTATTTACTATTATTTATAATAAAATGTTGCATATTATTTTGTTTATCCAAGTATTTTTTACATATAACTAACACAATTAGATATATAAATTATGATAATATCTTTTGAGCTACACATGAATAGCAGTTCCCAAAGCTATAAAAATGGTTTGGGATCAATCTTAAAGTATTTCTGGTAACTAAATAGTTTAGTTAATGAATTTTAAAATGCTTGTAGGTAATATGAAGAAAATCACTTAAATAACACAATATAATATGCAACATTTTATTATGAATAATAGTTAGAACATTTTTTTAAATATACATTTTCATGAAAAGTAAGTCAAAACTACAGAAATAGTTTCAATTTTTTAATATGGAAATTATAAAAATTTCAATAATTTGTTCCAGCCACCAAATGGGTATGTCTATCATATTTTGTAGAATCTTTACATCTATAGCTTTCTAACAATATACAACACTCTTCCTCCTTTTTTGAGTACCGAAAAATGTTCTGGCCCACCGTTTATACATATAATGTTTGCGGGTCGATATCCCAGACTATTTTGTTATAGTTATTAAATCATAAGAGGTAGTAAATATATCGACATATATAACAGTCAAACAAAGCATTATCTCCAATAAATTGTAATAATTTATACTAGTTACAATGAAAAAGAACATTTCAAATACTTGAATTATAGATGGAAGGAAGTATATTTCCTGTAGTATAATTATGAATGGAAAGAAAGAAAAACACATTCCTACTGCTGTATTACAAAAAGATTCATTACGCTCTTTTTCGGAAGTACTTTCTTATCATCCACTTATACAAGGCACATGTAGTATCGCACGTGGTTGTATCACATGTTAGAGAAGTATTCATCCGAAAACGAATTTGATAAATATTTGTGTAAATTAAAATAACTTGTGTTTTTGTATTACTTCTTTTATATTTATATTCTTTCTTTCTTTCACCTTTATATTTGTTTTGAAATCTGTTCAAACGTAAATCCATTTCAAAAGAACATTAAAGCTATTTATATTCTAATTAAAAAGGACGTATGATTTGAAACATAAAAAAATATATATTAGAAAACTATATTGTTCTATACACAACTCTGTTTATATATATATGAAAAACAAGTTTTAAAACACTTTTCTAGAAATACGTATTTAATATATTTGATGCATAATGAATATTTCAATTTTTATTAGTTTAATTTGTTTATTAACTATATAAATACTTATGAATTCTTTTATAAATTATCCTCGTAAATAAATATTCAACAAAAGTCATATAATATTTTTACAAAACAAATTTCTGCATACATATTGTAAATGGAGGCTTTCAAAATGTACTCGAATTATATTTCATAAAAAGTAACCATACTATAGAGACTGCCCGAGTCAACTTCGCCTCTCTATTTTCATAAAAATTAAAACAAAATGTTTATCCTGACGGAATAACCATCAGATTAATGCACACAATTGTTTGTCATCCTTATTCATTACAGTAAAAAAATATGTTTGAAATGAGACAGTTGACGGATGTCATACTCAACAAAAATAAATAATGAATAACTAATGCCTAATATAATTGTTAGAAGTAGAATATTGCTTTCAAAAACTGGCGCCTTCAAACCCTCCAATTTATCACCATACTAGCAGCTGTACCTAAATTGTCTACCTTAGATACGGTTATCCTGGACACTATTTTTGTGAATGATCGCGCAAGCATATTGTTTAGTTGTTCAGTAATAAAATTGTTGAATTATAAGGAATAAAATAAAATGCATTAATTCAGGCGTATGATAATGCGTGCATGTACATTTGATATTAGTGGATGCTTATGACGGTAATATTATATGATAGATATGAATTTACATCAGAATGAAAATAGCTGTTAATAATAAATAATGAAAGACATGTAAGCCCCATGGAAGTATTGAAAGAGTATCCAGTCACTAATACACAGAGGTAAGTTATAATAGATTACCACGACTAACATAAATATGATCAAAGTAAAAACACATGGTGTTTATAACTATAAACATTTTTATATAATATTTCACACTCAATGTTCATTTAATGAATACTGACAAAGGAAGGTAATTAATATTTTAAAAACTGTTCAATCTAGAATCCATGGATATTAATAATACTGTTGATTTTTATTTTTTTATACTATATACGAGGTGATTAGTCCAGGTATAAGCAAAATTAGGTAAACTAGAGAACTATAACTAATATATTCAATGCTCCTACTAACAATGCAGAAGTTAAAGAATGAAATATATGCAGGATGCCTAAATGTAAGTATATACATAATTCGAATATTATAAATAAATTTAATCAATAAATGAGCACGTGTCAAAAGTTTGTAGACAATACATTAAGAAAAAAGTTACTAGTATATTTTGGCAATTGAATCCTGTCCTGTGGAGGGCATCCTTTTTGAGCGAATCTATTTTATTCTTTTCCAAAGATACATAACCTCTTCTCTTTCCAGTTAAACTCTATACTTGTAAAACTGAGACTGAGCAACTTAGAAGATGGTACATAGCACTGTTTCGTGAGGTAATCTTTAAACTGCAGAGGAACTCAATGAGTCCGAGGTACTGCCGGTGTACTTTGGCTGACAATCAGAGCAGACCGACACCATGCATAGATACAGTCTCTTCCAGAGAAAGATCTCTCATTATTCCAGATGTGTCGCTCTGAGCATAATTCTCCCTAGCTTGTCTATACCCCGTTGTGGTACCGTTAAATTATTAATTGAAGAACTGTTGCATAATATGGGAACATCGCCTATTTTTTACAAACTGGTCGTCTGTATGACACAAAGTACTATCATTACAGCCATATTGTATGATACATACATATGTGACGGATACAGACTACATTGTTACTGTGTCCGCAGTTCATCATTTACCCATACATATAATATAGTTATACCTACAGATATATATTATACAGATATTTTTAATATTCTCTAATGCAACTAAGGATATTATCCGAGTTGTAAACATATATTTCACCATTTGAGTATTCCATTTACAATATCTATGGAGTGTACGCAGTTTATGATTGAATTATTAATTAAATAACACTCCATTTACACCAAGAACCTCTCAATACAAGTACATCTATCTACCAACAGGTCGTTAGCTGTTACACTTTACACAGCAGAGCAGAGCAATTTGAGGAACTGTTTAACGAAGATCATTATTTACCAAAAAAATTATTTGCATAAAAGATTAATGTTATCACCTTTTAATGTCGATTATATAAAAGTGTATTAAAGCGTCTGTTTACTAATTGGTTTCTCAGAAATATATAATATTTGTAATAGTAATTACAATTTGCGAATTTACAAAAGTCGAAGGGTTCATTAAAATAGATGGATTATACAATCTAATTACAGATAATGTTACACAAAACTAAAAATGAATGTCTAGAAATGTTTAGAGAATATACCTAGGGATAAAATAGTAAGTCTTTGTTTAAAATTTGTTTAGGTATTAGTCCCATTCTATATTACTGCACCCTCATAAACTCATTATTTCAATATAAGAAAATTTCATTGAGAACAAGAGACATTATGTTTCTCCAGCAAGCTAAATTAACGAAAGGTAATATATACTTGAAGCAAAAGATGTAATTATCTATAAATCGGGCTCTTATACTTCGATATATCAGAAACATTGTTTAATTTTTGTATTGTGCTTGCCGATTTATTATATGAAACTTATCAGTATACTGTCAATATAAAATGTCATCGATTTCGAGAAGGAAATTGTTTAAAATATTGTTTTAGTTACTTTTTACAAATAGTTCCTTTTTAGTATGGGGTCACATGACTAACTCTTTGAATGCACAAAAGTGAATATGGCGCTAAAAATTGTAAAACTTATTTTAGGAAAAGTCCGGAAAGCTTATATTGCTTCATTATTTGATTTAATGCAGGAAGGGGGCCCTCTCTCTCTCTCCTCCTCCGGACTCTCTCTCTCTCTCTCTCTCTCCCCGATATGAATAAGGTATGAACAAGTCAGCATGAATAAGAATATTGTCTTAAACTGGTTGCACAAATTATTATATACCTACCTATACTATGAAATAATTCTTTACACAAATAATGTTACGTGATAATAAACATAGTTTAGCTATGTAAGCACCGAAAATTTACACAAAGCAAAATAAAATATCATCCTAATCAAAAGATGCACAAGAAAATTTCTGTTTTCTTTATTGATTAATGGAAATTAAATAATACAAAGATATCTGCACGAAAATATACCTTTCTTGTCAGTGTCGTAAATCTTTCTTTTTTTAGCGAGATCATGGGGATAATAATATTGGGGAATATTTCAGATACAAGTAAACAGTAGGAGCCTATGTGTTACCAAATGTATGTATTTAGAATCTATATTTGTCTCTTTCATGTACAGAGAAGCATGTACGATAATTAAATGATACTATGTATATGTACACACAAAATTAACATTTTTGAATTGATGCAATGATTACTATGTTTCAATACGTATTAAACCTTTTCTCCGCGCTCATCTCCGCATTCATCTTCCTTTTCATCTCGAGAACTATTTGACCTACTTTGGCCTATTTTGCCTGCTATTTTGGCCTATTTCGTCGTGGAATAGCTTAAATTAAAGCTAACACAATTCTAAGAAGTCGACTTTTTCAAACTTCAATTTCATTACTTCCTTTTACTAATGTCATGTTTCCTATATAAAAAGCCTATCTTCCCACTCAGCTCCATTTTCATCTTAATTAACAGTGTATCCATGGTAAGCCTCTGGAATTTGTGCAGATTTCCGCGGCAGGCTGGTCCGCAATTCATGTCCTATATGCCGAAGGCATGCCATGGAATATATTCAAATTATATATTTTTTTAATTATAATTTCTTTACATAATTTCAACATTGTGCTTTACAATTTATTTAAAAAATACAGATTATAAAATATACTCTTTACAATTGTAAATAAATTGTTTTAAATATTATTTTAAATGCTTAATTTACAAAATTAAAAATAAGTTTGTTATAAGTAAAATACATAATTCACAATAACCGAAAAAGAAGTAATGAAATAGAAAACTGAAAAGAGTCCTCAGATTTGGATTAGCTTTAATTTAAGGTGCCTATTACTCGACCCTGTAGGTACGCCTTTACTTCTTTTGATGAAAACGGAGCTGAGTGTGGAGATATAGGTATTTTATATAGGAACATTAATTTCGCCGTAAATTATGAATGAAGTAAGGATATTAAATTTATAAAAAAAGCAGCAATATGGCGCCAATTTTTCACGTTTTTTTAATATCTTCATAATGAAATATATTTTCTATGCCAATATGATTTTATAATAGTTTTGAAATATTAATTTAGATATTGTGTACAAATTTCAAATTAATTGGTGTAAATTTGATTCCTGCATGAAAAAAAGAAATTTTTCAAAATGGCGGCTTTTTACGTTATTTTTAAGTTTTTTGCAAATATTTTCATAATGAACAATATTTTCTATATCAATATGATTGTATAATGTTTTTAATTATAATAAACACATTTTCTACCAATTTTAAAGTAATCGGTTCAAATCTGAATCCTACAAGAAAGTAAGAAAAATCCAAGATGAACGCCAAAAGATATTTTTGACTATAAATTTTAGACCATACCACGTAGACTATCAATTTTGGAGTCTATAATAGCGTATTAAGGGTCAAATAAATAATTTTGGAAGCTCCGATATATATTTTACCACCTAGAGCTAGTGAAGCACACTAATTGCGTTTAATGGATAACATATTTTAAGCTTATTGGATATAGATTAGGCGGAGTACAGATTAAACAAAATTAGTATTAGGAAAAACTAACAAAACAGTTAAACGTTATAATGATATTTTTATATGAAATGAAAATATAAATTTGATACATGATAAACAATGCGATTCCAGAGATAACATCATTAACAGTATCATAGATATAACAGTATTATAATATATTCTTGTGTGATTCAAACAAAGCTAAATTATTTCATCTTCTTCAGTTGGCGCGATAGTTGTGAATTTGTTAAAACATGAATTCCCAGCCCCACAAGCGCAAAATATCGTACAAGAGACTTGGCGACCTGTACAGCCGCAGGTCCCACCCTTACATGAAGAGTCTGACGCGCAACCACAGCGAATTAACTTCAAAACGTAATCAGGTGCCAAACAAACACCTATCGCAACTGTAGTGGCAGAAAGCGTTTAGTTTATATTATATCATCGGCTTCCCAGCCATAGTCCATTAGATTTAGTGATGGGGGATCTGAATCCAGTGCGGCATACCACTGTGCAACTTGAAAGTGTGCTCGTTTTGCATTCTGCTTGAAAACTTCTGTTGTCGGTTGCAGGGAACAGATTTTTGGCGCACCAGAGCATTTAGCTGTTTTTTGTGCCCACAGCCGCTTACGGCATTTGCTCAGCGTCACCCCTAATCCACCATATGCAGCAATCATGAACTTCGTTGCTTCATTCTCCACATTATCCCAAGGGACACCGATAACACCTAACGAGTCGAGGACAAACCCCTTGTTTGATGTGGCAATAGCTGTCGACATACCAATACCATAACTGGCAGCTGCCGTATCGCTGCCACTGATAGCATTTATTGCCAGGATTTGTGGGATGAGAGCTGCCTGCTTCTTGATTGTTGCAGAAATATCACGAGAAACCCTACCATTGACCGCTGATTTCATCATCAAAGGAGCTGAGTATCCATACTTATGATAATGATTGCAGAGTAGAGCAAACACGTCTGTATCATCTGAGATGACACAGACACGAGCCTCTTCCGTTGCGTAACTCCAGAGGGTGTGCTTGACGAGTCTTATGTCTGCTTCCTCATGACTTGAGTACAGGTAAAGCTGTGTTTCTTTCCTGCCTTTGTGAACAAAAGTGAGCATTGGCTCTTCTCCTGTTATGAATAGGCGGTAGTCTGATGTCACTTTGTCGAGGAATTCTTCGTCAGCTAATATGAGCGTTACGATAAGGCGATTAAGTTGTACCTTGTTGGCTATACATTTCAATACAGCATCTCTTGTTGGGAGGGGTGTTTTCGCACTCAGTTTGTGAACTCGGGTAGGAGCCGTCTTGCCTGCCCGAGCTACCCTTGTACTGCTCTTGGTAGAATAGTCGTAATACCTATCAAATACAAGATGTACGTCGGCACTGTTGAGTTTGTTTTCAACCCAAATCTTAAATTCATTGACCAAGGATTGTACAGTTCCGTTTGTAGGCCAATTAATTGTCCACAGCACGGCAGAGACATCAACCACAAAAGCAGATGGTTGTCCCCATACTCTGACTGAAGTTTCAACTGCAAGAGTTTTCATCAAACATGATTTCCCAGCAGCGATTCGAATGCTTTTATCAGGGTAGAACATGGAAGGTGGGTATGCTGCTAGTTCGCAGCTAAGTACATCACTAAAGTCCAACTCTCGTTTGCTCAATAGCAAGCCAATAACTTTAGCATATATCGTCTCCTGGTCGATGACTGATACATCACCAACATTATTGGCATTCTTTTTGTCAGGAAAGGTGATAACCTGCTGTTTGATTGAAGTGTGGAAACCTTCTGGCCATGATGGTTCAAAAGATGCGAGTTGTTCTTGGCCCTGAAACACTGCTTTATCGATTTTTATATTTACAGATGCCATGGCACCAGTGACAATATTTATCAAGGTACCATTAGGATGGCTGCCAGGATCCATTGGATCAATACACTCAGATAGTGTGTGCTGCAAAGACTCACGATCCTGTGTGTCGCTATTGATCCGCCCACTTGTCTCTTCTTTATGTTTTAGTGTTGGCATGCCGTCCTCATCAGTCATCATTTTTAGTTCACCCATCAATGTCACTACCGCATGTTGGCTGTATGACCAAGTCGCAATTGACTGTGGGTTTTACGTGTTTCCAATAACTCCACTTGGACCTTTCCCTACCTTCATCCACGTACTTTCGATAAATTGGTCAGATGGAACACCATTCCACAATCCTTCCGTGTGATGGAGAATTTGCTCCCCATG
>JAYRBW010047249.1:0-11361 GCA_036023295.1 Invenusta paracnida
AGAAAGAGATATCAGAGTTGCTCAACCCGTAGACCTGGCGGACCCGCTGATGGGACAGGATGGAGGAGAGGAGAGCCTTACCCAGGATGGCCTGAGTGGTACTCCAGCTGATGGAGTTCTGGTCCTTGTCCTCCAAGCAGATTGCTTGGTCTTCGAAGGGGGAGATGGGCCCCCACTGGGCAGCCCAATTGGCCTCAGCATTGGCCCACTTGTTGCCGATGAGACCACAGTGCCCCTGGACCCATTGGATGGTGATGATGCCCGGAATGGCGTCCAGCACCCTACTGAGGTGGCTGAGCATGAAAGAATCCTTTGCTGACTGGTGGTGAAGGGCCTTGATGAGAGCCTGGCTGTCCAAGCAGATGGCTGTGTTCCCCAGCTGCTCCTGATGGTGGCAGAGTCAAGTGATGGCAAGATCGAGGGCCCTGAGCTCAGCCTCAAAGGAGGAGGTGTGGGGGACGCCTTTACATCTCAGAATGCCCACTGGAACCGGGTCCTTGACACTCCCGGTAGTAACAACAGCCTTACTGCAACCAAAACTCACCCCTCCAACCCCTGAGCCATCCATATAAATTGTGGTGGAAGCTGCCAGATTCTTGAGGGTGTTGATTGCATCCAGCTTTAGGGTCGCTTCAACACAGTTAGTGGCACCCCCATCTAGCTTCCAGCACACCTTCCAATCGCGATGGGGGTAGGCGACCCATGGAGCAATGCCGGTGAACTGGAAGGGTTTGACTGAGGAAGTGATGGTGCCCACTTGGGAGCAAGCTTGTTGCCGCTGGAAGTGATAGCAGCAAATCTATCAGTGACAGGACATTGGCAAAGTCTGCGTACATTCAATTCATGTCAGCCCATGTCATTGTGGCTTGCAGCTGCTGCCAGTTGGTCTGTGGTGCTTCTTTAGCCATGTGGGAAAGTCTTGCCTGAATATGAGCTGATTTTTCATGGAATTTTATGCTTTCCAACTTAAATACATTTGTGCCTATCATAAAAGGACTTTGATTGTTAGGTAGTTTCTCCTGGAAGCAGTTACAGTACATGACATCTTTTGAGGTGTCATATTTTAACCATTCTCTCTCCTCATTCCACTTAATGAGAAACTTTTGTGTTCTATTTTCTTTTTCATATTTCTTGTTATCAAATTTTATCTTTTTAGGTGGAGGTTCAACTCCCTTAATAAATTTCCACATATGTCATTTATTAGAAACTTGATAATAACAAACAGGTCAGTATATACACTTGATTAAGTATGGCAATCAATTATACCCTAAGGGTGGATTTGACAAAGTGGTATTAGCTACTCCCGGTGTTAGCGCTAATACTAGGTGTAACAAATATTATGCAGTAAAATCGATTTCTAGAAGCGATTTCTAGCTATGCATAGGAGTAACTAGTATCTGAGACTAAATATTAGAAATTCCTAGTTTAATTTATAGATAACCAATAAGAATTTAGGTCAAGCCAGAGAATTACCATAAAGAAATGTTAATACCCATGTCTACAGATTTGTAAGCAGCATGTGATACACTACTAAAAGCTAGCACACCACAATTATTAAGCATCTTTCTATCCTTTATAATAGTATTACAATATTTAAATTTAATTACATTTATTTTTTTATTTTTTTACATTTTATTAATTTTTGGGAAAAAATTAAATATACAGCCAAGAACTCCATAATTGCCACAAATATTGGCTAGTAATATTAAACATATTTCTAATGAATATTTTTATAGAGACTATACTTTTTATAATTTGTACTAATTATTTTTACAGTAAGTATTCTAAATAGATTCCTCAATGCTATACTTTAAAAACTGATAAATTTATTTAAAACATGGAATAAAAGAATGTGATTTACTATTATTTTTTAAATGTTATATAAGTTATCTTTCCATATGCAGAAAAATCAGAATAGGTCCTAAACTTAAGGTTGTCACTACATTGCAAGAGTTTTGGTATATAAAAAAAATTGTTACATGCTGAGTGGATTTAAAAATTTTTTTTAAAAAATAAACAAAGGATAGTGAGATGCTTGATAATTGTGGTGTGGTTGCAGCTACCAGCTTTTAATAGTGTATAGGGGATACTTGTAAATATATTCATTTTTGTTTTTTTGATATTTTGGTTAAATACCGGCATATGTTTATGAGACTCTTGGCATGTAACAATTTTCTTTAGGTGCTCTCAAAACCTATAAATGATGTAAACTTAAAACTAAATAATTTCCTAAATAAAGACAGTGTTAATGTTATTGTAGTTAGCAGTTTATAAAAAACTCAATTTTAAAAGTATGGTTTATCATGGGGATGGACAAATAAGCTTTCTATTAAATAATTGTATTATTTTATCACTATTATTAATTGATTTGTTAAATAAATAATGAATCTACCCTCCATGGCCACATTGTCATTGTTATTACCAAAAGAAGTATTTCTCAAAGAAAACGTGTGCTCAGTATATCACACACAAAGCAAGTAGCCTGATAAAGATTTTATTAAAATCCTTTGGCTTAATTGCCCCCCCCCAGAAAGGGGGACAGGTCCACTAATTCTGCAGGTTTGCTTCTGATATTCGACTTATTTAAAATAATTTCATACCTTTGAAAATTCATCTGAGATGTATTGGTGATACAAATTAATCAATTCCTCTATTTCAATTGCCATATTTTTTCACAAAATTGTTAGAAGCTGTAAAATCAAATTACAAATAAAACGGACAATAATCGTAGGTACTGTAAATTTGTAATTAGCGCTTAGTAATGATGACAGATTTAAACAACAGAAATTAAATGTATTCAAATATATACATATATTTAAATTATTCAAGATACTTTAAAAATACAAGGGATCATTAATAAATAACGTTACGCAAAAATAGGGTTTTCAAAGACATCCCGTTACACAACGCAACACAACAGCAAATAGCACCCCGGTTAATAACGTTATGCGTGGGTAGACATCCGTCCCACTCTATTATAAAAAATATAAATAATTTTAACCTTTACTACGTTTATCTGTAATAAAGTATGAATGAAACACACAAAGTAAGAAGACATGTTTAAGTTCACTGCTAACTCAGATAAAATTGCAAACAGTATCAATCTAAGCAAACACATACAGGGTGATCCAGATGTCTTTATGGGTGATACACATGTTTGAAAAATAATACTTATAAAGTAGCGAATTCTAAGTAACTATAAAAATATTACACATAAATATAGCATTCAAACTGTTAGACAAAATAATACACTAGAGTAAAATAACGCAACGGTATATAACCCCCCCCCCTCTCTCCGTTATATAACGCTGGGTTACGCAGAAGCAATTACCTCCCGCTGTAAAATAGGCTAGCTATAATCTATAGTCTATATAGGCTATCTATAATCTAGCCACACCTTCCGCCTTAAAGCTATCTTATAGATAGCCTACAAATGGCTTTCAAACCAAAAAAATTGTTTTCCGTAAATTTACTACTTTTTAGTAGTACATTTACGAAAAAGAATATATCTGATTAATAAACTAAATTTAAAAATATATATATAATAAAATAAGATAGCGGATTTTTTCAGAAATCAATCATTAATGTATCCACATAATATTTTAATTCATAAACCAAATTTTACAAAATAGTATAAAAATAGTAAAAATACATTGTTTATACAAAATACATAAATAGCTAGCTATACTATCTATGTATATACGAAAGTAAGAATATCCTAATCATAAAAAGTGCAATATATGTAAAAAGGAAAACTATGAATGATGATTTGAACATTAAAGTATAGAATGAGCATCATAAATATATCAAAATTTAATAAGATAAATTGTAAATATTGTCATTTTGTTTTGAATATATTGTTCAATGTATTACTATAAAAAATAATGGACAAGAAAAAATATATAAATTATTGTTTTTAATAAACACTAAAGCGTTTATAATACTAATTCGTACAATGGATAATTGGATTGTTATTGATAGTAATGATAGGTAAAATACACAAGTGAATGTATGTAAAATTAAAATAAACATTTGATAACAGAGAAATGATTGCAAAATAAAAATTGCTATTTTGAAGTGTGTTTAGCTACACACACACCCTACTGCGCGTAACATTATTTGTGAATGACCCCCAAGGATCATATTGAACAAAATTAATATTATTCATATATATTCATAAAAATTAAGGCTTGAGTCACAGAAATTAATCAGTATATACATTGAATGTCAATCTAAATTATTTCCATTGAAAATGTTATGCATTTTACAATTGTAGTCAACAGATATTATTTAAAAAATTAAGTAAATGCCAATTCATTTACATATTATTATACAAAAAATAAATTTACCCCGACAAGTAAAAACGCCGCCCCCTATAATTTTTTATGTTTTTTCGATTATTATGAAAATTTTACATTAAAAAATACTAATTATAAGCTCTATTTGTGCAATTACAATACCTTTTAACGATGTATAGAATAACTAAACATGAAAATTAATTAGTTCCATTACTCTATTAAACTGCTTGTGCAGTTTATTTGCGGCCTATTGTGTGTGTAGCTATTTCATGTTGACCGGCGCATCATTCAGAGACTCCTGGCCAAATACCTGCGGACCAACAATGTAGCTGACCTTCCGAGGACTGGTCATCCTCGCGTCTCAACACCAAGGCAAGATCATGTTCTGATCTGCATGTCTTCAGGCAACCCACGCTTTGTAGCCCGTCAACTTTATCAAAGATGGTTCTTGGAACAATATGGTGTCAATGCCAGTCTCATGACAGTGAAGAATCGCTTTCTGAAGTCTGGCTTGTCGGGTCATATTGCAAGATCCAAGCCTTTGCTTTCTGTGCTTCACCATGCTGCAAGGTTGGCGTGGGCTCGAGCACAGCAAAACTGGACTGTCCAACAGTGGTGAAGGTGCTTCTTCTCAGATGGGAGCCTCATTCAACCGATCTCAACACTATTAATAACTTGTGGGCGCATATCCAGCGGGAGATCGACAGCATGGAGGTGCATAGTCTCAATGGCCTATGGGAAGCAGTTCAGCAAGTGTGGCAAGCAATCAATCAAGAGCTAATCAACAACCTCCTGGAGTCAATGCTAAGATACTATCAACTTGTGATCGCAGGATGTGGCGGAGCCATTAAATACTGAGATTTATTGTATTCATTACATTTATTCAGTATTACTTCATTTTGTTTATCATTCATTATTTACGTTTATTACATGTTGTAATTAATATTTATGCTCATTACATGTTAATGCCACTAATGTAATTGCACAAATAAAGCTAATTATTATTTTAAATGTAAATTTTTCATAATAATCGAAAAAACATAAAAAATTATAGGGGCCGGCGGCGTTTTTACTTGTTGGGGTTGTATATATATATTTTATGTTTACTAGTCTTTCATATAGTATACTAATTAATAGCTTATAAAAGAACAATATTTTTTATCACAATTACCTACTTCTTCAAAATTTTACGCCAAAATTGTTTAAATAGCCAATATATGTTTATGAATTGTAGGTATATGCTAACTCATTTACATATTATTATAGAAAAATATATTTAAAAACATTTCGTACCACAATCTTACTTTAAATTGCTACGTAATTTTTTCAGATAACCAATCTATGTATATAAAATGAAACAATTATCTATGGTTTGAATCAGCTGAGCAATCACTATTATTAGGATGATATATATTCCTGCCAATAGCAGGGAAGTTAGGAACCCCGTGCTTCGAAACTTAATAAATTATACATTGCTTAATAACAAACGAAATAAGACTTTCTCAGCCATAATAAGTTTATTATTAAGAAACAGTAAGTTTTAGTAAGTTTAATAAGTTGAGACTGTGCCTTAAATTAAGAAATAGTAAGATTATAATAAGTTTCTTAAGTTATGACTAAGTAGGAAACAGTACGTTCTAGAAAGTTTCTTATGTTTAAGATTTTTCAAATATTAACAAAAAAAGAACCAAAGTTATAATATGTTTTATTAGTTTAATAATACCTTAATAAGAACCAGAAAGCTACTTCACTTAATGTCAAGATTGTTCTTCAATAGGACTATTTCTATAATAAATTTAAGTAGTGCCGTAAGAAGAAACACATAAATTAATTGCTTACGTTATATTTTAATGTAAGAAACGAATACATTTAATTACATTCAAGAAAATATTTAATTTTTAATAGATGTACACTTTAAAATCAACACACACACTCTATCACATTTGCAATTTAGAAATATGTAGATTTTAATTGTGTTAATTGTTATTATATCTCTAAAAAACAACCTATATGTACACATGATCTTAACCAGAAAAACTAAAATACCAAACTATATTACAAAAATAATTACATTTATTACAATTAATAATACTACACAGGGTGTACTGCACAAAGGAATGCACGAAAGGATTCATATATGTATCGGTAATATACATGACAGAGGGGAGTAGAATATTAGAAAAAGAAATTATTAAATGGATAAAGGTACATTAAGAATATAATATATTATGGATGAATGCAATGAAAAGGGAGTGTTTTTTATTATAAAGTGTATTAACATTTTTTTATTAGTTTGCCTCAAATGTGCCTTTTAATTCCGCTGGGTTTTTACAAATCGAACTCGACAAAGGCCTACCAGTCGACATCGCGGCTGGTAGAAGTCACCTTCAGCTCTCCAATCTCGCAAATCAGTCTATTAATGAGTCTTCACCACACTGGGATTCTCCAATTACCTTAGGTCCAATGGAAATTAGAACGGAAGCAGTTGAGGTTTCAGCTGGAATGTTTAATTTGTCTTTAAAGGAAGTGGGCTTTAAAGAAAATAAGGATGTTCCAGATGAAATTACCAAATTATAATCCAAAAGCTGAGTGCTTTTTTAAATTTTTTATTATTGCATCGTCAGTTTATTTATAAATATATTTCATCAATGAAATTCTTTTATATGCATTTTTTTAAATATATTTTAAAATTTCTTTTCAATTATCTTTATAATTTATAAGTATTAATCCGCACATATAATAAAAAGTCTTTATCAATAATTATTTATAAAACTGTGTACCTTTAATGATTTAAAAAGTAAATTTTATTTAAGACATTTTATGATTTCATTGTAAATTAGAAAAGTATACTTATAACATTTTTATTATTCATTTCATATATTATATAACTTTATATCTACTGAATAATTTCTCTTGCATTTGCTAAATATATTGGTAACGATTTTTTTAACTGCTTTACTTATTCATTTCGACTTTTACATGACTTACACATAAAGGTATATATATAAATTTAGTGTAATTTTATTGTTTTTATTGATCTACAAAATTAATTTTTTTAAAAGCACAATTACAAAAGTTGTTATTCTGTTTACATTTAAATTATTAACAAGTTATCAATTAAAAATCAAAATGAACATTCTTTTACATTAAACTAAACAAATATAATTGTATATTAGTAACTATACATATATACAGATATTTTATTAAGTGTAAATTATTCATTAATCACTGAAACATATTTTTCTATAATAACCTGTTGCAGGTATAGAACTTGCATCATATTTTATATATTATATATGTATTTAAATGCATTTGTTTATTCGTTCATTTTTATCAATGATAACTTATCCGAATTTGTGTAAACGTTAATATTATTCTAATATCGATAATAGTAGCTCCCATTACACACAGTACGCACATTCAAATCAAATAAAGTCAGAATTAATTTATAGCTTATGTATTAGTTAAGTTAATGTTTATATTTAAATAGTTTCTAGATTTAAGAATTTCTGCTTGAAGAACGGACAAGAGGGTTGAAGGTTGCATATTATGGAAAAATGCTCTAAACATACAAGTTTTGCTTTAACGAAAAAGAACTAAATTTATGTGAATAAAAATTAATTTTATTATAGGCTTAATAAATGATTTGCAGTACTGTAAAAAAGGAAAATTGGTTTATCTTGTTTTTGTTTAATCGTATATAAAAATGTTGCTACAAATAGGCATACCAACACATGCATGCGCTTATTT
Source organism: Invenusta paracnida (assembly GCA_036023295.1). NCBI lineage: Eukaryota > Metazoa > Platyhelminthes > Proseriata > Coelogynoporidae > Invenusta > Invenusta paracnida. The sequence continues at coordinate 8,049 of JAYRBW010047249.1, forward strand.
CAAACATACGTTATTTTCTGTTAGGAAGTCACTCATATAGGAGAAAGGGAGAATCTAAAAAATTAACTCAAACAATACTTTATTGCAAAATTACACAAAAAATAAAACTACTGAAAATTTTTCTTTTCAGCTGAATTAAAGACTTAAACGTCTTCCGTAATATAAGCGAAATGTTTAAAGTGTACTTATAAAAAAAGAATTATAATAGTTTCTCAGAAAATTACAATGAGCTCTCCTTTTTGTAAATAAATATCTGTTTCTTGATAGAATTGTTGATACATCAACAAAATAATTTCTCATAAATAATTAGATTTATGGAATTTCTTCAACTATATTTACTTTTTATTTTTAATATCATTTTAATATAATATTGTTCATAAAAGCAGCGTATACAAAATGATATATTCTACTGTATGCCACTTCAAAATATGCATTCAATACTTTTAGTGCAATGCACATTTCAAAACATAGTTATTATTTATAACTACATACCGAATAGTCAATATAACATAATGCACTATATTTTAAAATAAAGTTCTATTAATAGTAGAATTGCAAATAATACAAAATTAATAAGTAAAAAAAACATATAGATTTGATATTGTGTTTTTAAATATTCTATACATGTTTTTTTGTATGAAGGGTTTCAGATTTTCTCTTAAATTATTACGTTTGATACTAAAAATGTCATATTCAATTTTAAAATGTCGGAACATAATCTCATAGATTTGTTATTGTGTTTTTAAATATTTTAAATATTCTACAAGATTATGTTCCGACATTTTAAAATTGAATATGACATTTTTAATATCATACGTAATAATTTAAGAGAAAATCTGAAATCCTTCATACAAGTACCTATATTAGTCTAATATATATTCATAAATCCAATAATTAGTTCATGCACGATAACTCATTCTAAAAGTTATCTTATATACGGATTTATTAACTGAGTACTGAATTTGTTATATATACCAAGGTTTTTGACAATTGTAAGTTGGTGTATTCGTATGCATAATCTGATACATACATACTAAATCGAGTGTGCTTCTGATTTAACTGTATTTTATGCCCTCGATAAATGAGGATGATCCCTGTAGCACAATTTCAAAATATCTCAAGTTGATAAAATAAATGTAAAACCCAAAAAATAAAACCTCGGACCCGAAATAACATGTAAAAAAAACAATAAAAAAGGTAAATAATAAAAAAAAATCCAAATATGTTTCGTCTTAAAATGCCTTTCTCAGTGGATAACATAAAAAAATGAAAAAATTTAAAAATAAATTAATTTAAAAATAATTTCGAAATGCAGTGAATAGTTAAAAGGATATTTAAATGTACTACCACAAAATAACAGAGAGAACAAATAATAATTGTTGGATGTTAATAAGTAGAAGATCAATGGAAAAAGAAAGAGGAAAAGATATTTTCTACAATTATATATACAGTTAAGTCAAAAACATATTTCACAATAATTATGAACAGCAGTGAACTATATTAACAGATCTCAAAAATGGATAACAACAAAGAAAATCTTAGTTGAAAGAAAGGTTTAATCAAATTTAGACGGACAAAGAATATTTTAAAGAGATTTGTGTTTTGTAAATGCGGGGAAAATATGAAAATACTCAGTAAGATTTAAAGATTGTATTACGGAAAATTGAACCTTTGAGGGGAAAATGGTAAAACCAATGGCATTTGAGTTTTAGAAAGAAAAGAGGGTGTAAGGCCAGGTAACAGAGAAATACCGAACTTTGTATGCCACAAAGAAATGATACGGTTAAGTTTACACAGTGAAGGCAATTGTCTAAAAATACTTGAATTCCAAAAATTGGAAGATGATTTAAATTAAGATTATTGGATATGAAATGTGACGCCACTGGAGAATAAATATTATGAAGAATGTCATGAGAAGCTTGAGTGGATAGAGAGAGAAGTCAAGAAATATTGGACCACAATTAAAACATGTAATAACAAAAATCACATTGTGTGAAGAGCTAGAAATATGAGATTGTAAACGAAAGGAATTATTAGTACGCAGGTTAGAAATACATGTTACTTAATATATATTTTTCTGTCTATAGTTTGTTTGAGAGATTGAAATGTATACTCTTATAAAGAGTAATTGGGAGAAAATTGATTGTGATTGGATTTATTTCACTTGTAATTTAAATGTGAGGTATAACAGAATTTAAATGTAAAGAAAAATTAAGGAAATCATTTAAAGAAAAGGGCCAAGTTCCAAAATATTCTCAATATATCTCCTCCAAAAGAAAGGATTTTTTTTTTATTGGAGAACTTATTTTTAAATATCTCAAAGAACTGTTTCAATTTGTATCAGAAATGGCAATATGTATCATTATTCTTTTTTAAATCATTGTGGATGCTTAGGTTTTATGTGTGCATTATCATTATAATGATAATGTTAATTGTAGTAATGAGTTCTATAAATACCTACACAGATATAATGTAAAATACGATGAATACTTTATTGTCACAAATAGGAACTATTGTATAACAATGCCAGAATAATATAAACTGATAACAATGTAATTACTTAAATATAATTAATTTATGTAGAAGTATCTAAAATATATGCAAAATCATTAAAACACTGAATATTGCAATTGATTATATTTAAAACAGTTATATTGCATAAACTATCTCTCTCATTTTTAATTAAATTGAAAAAAACAATGCTAACTGATACATTTATATTAGAATTAACAGGATCCCGACAAAGAAAATGAATATTAACATCAAAAAAGAATTCTTATTATAATACTTTTAATTTATGATAGATGATACTTTGCAGAAACTAATTGCAAAGTCTCAACAAATACATGTATTTTTAATCGTGTGGGTGTCTCCTAATTACATAGACTGTGCCATTTATTTTGTCTTATCTCACTGTTCTTGGATCTTTCTCACTGCATGTGGTGGAGTATAGCATACACAGGTGGCCATTGTTGTATTTTATTTATTACACAAACTTCTTTCTATCAACTGTGAAATTGCCGTCAAAAGTAAAAAAACAATTTGTTTTTGAAAGAAAATTAAAATGTTTTATGTTCCTGAAATTAGTTACAAATATTAATTCAAATTATTTAATTGTTTAAGCAACTAATTATTATTATTTTTTTTTCATTAGACTGGTTCAATAACAATTTGTAGTATAAATTTAATAATAATAATTTGCCTATGCAAGGAATATTTGGTTTTTAAACAAAAACCAGGGACTACTATAATATCGGGACGTATATCTGAATAAAAAGGTCATTTTGAGGAGTGGGCCTACAATTACTGTTTT
>JAYRBW010047260.1:0-11360 GCA_036023295.1 Invenusta paracnida
AAATACGGAGCAAAAAATATTTGAACTGCGTATGGTACATCAGAAGCAAACCCCCCCTCCCCTCCCCCCTCTGTGCGTACATAATACTTGAATGGCCTCTAAGAACTAAAATTTTGCGCGCATGAGAAATACGCCCGCCAGAGTATATACATATAGAGAGACGTTTAATATGTATTTATTGATAAGGTATTAATTAAAAAATTACTCCCCGGTATGGTCATGACTGATCTTAATTTCTTTGTGGTTGCGAAATTATTTGTAAATTCAAATTCGTTGTCCCAAAATTCAATGAAAGCGAAACCTATGGGAAACTAATTATCAATATTGGAGCTATGCATTTAAAACTTACGATTGATTTTCGCGCTCCACGTGTTTCAGTGACATGTTTAGTTATGCATAAATTTTAAATTTAGCGGGCAAAATTTTTGTACTCATTTTCCGAAATTTGATATACTATATATACTGTTAATACTGTTAAAAGTTAAATTAAGTAGTATACATGTGCGAGGAGGAGGTGGTGGTGGTGCGCTTATATGCGTGTCACGCTAGCGCTCCACTTTTCATACTACTGATCTGAATGTAGATAATATCAGAAAGAATGCAATGTTTTTGTGTTTTACAAGGGTATCATAAGAGGTAATGTCACCTACAAACCAGCTGAGTGAGTAAGATCAGAAATATATAGCATAAGACCGAAATCATTGCTGAGACTGAGAAAATTAGTAGTAAGTTTACAATGTTTATAGTAATTTTTTCCAAGTATTTTATATTTTAAGTATAATTTTTTGTTCAAGTTGGAGGAGGCGAGTTAGGACGGATTTTTCTTTCTACCGAAACAAATGTATAATCATAAGTAATTTCCTGAAAAACACAACATATGTTTCAGTTAGTTTAAGAATGTCAAAATTACAGAATAAGGTTCTCCGTGTAAATGAGTACGAGTCTTATCAAAGTAGTCTTATGAAAAAATAAGTAGTACCTATTATGTAGTCTTACCAAAATTGTTAATAAATCTGGTATTCTAATGATACATATTAGAAACGTTATAATTTTGAGGAAAACAATTTTCACTGCGATAATAGTCTCATCTCCAAAAAGACGATCGTGTACGATCATTATTAAATTTGTCATTTGGTGATCTTTTGCCATAATACATGTATTTTTAAGTTTACAGAAACATAATCGATTTGTCAATAGGTTCTTTGATTAGTTGAAGAAAATTCTATTATGTTTAAATTCTTCTTTGGACTTATTAACTGGATAATACTTTTGGTGAGACTGTGGCCTTAATTTTTACCAGAATAAACAGAGAATACTTTTGTTTAATTTCGTTAGATGATTAAACTTCGTCTTCTGGAACAGGGAACATGATCAAGATTGTTCCAGAAAAGAGAATAAAAACTAAAGGAATATGATGAAGTATTAAAAAATTGTTGATCTGGTAGAAGTAGATCATGCATTTGAACTTTAATTTCATCAAATAATTGGTTTTTTAAATGCACTTTGTAGGCTCGTTGTTTTAATGATGGCGAAATTTCACTGAGAACAATGAAGAATCAGTTGTAAATTAGCATTGAATTTCAAGCATAACTTTCAAAGATTTAGCTACGAAATCTTTTAACAATGTCTAATAAAATTTTGGAAAAGAAGTAATAAAAGAAGAATCTAAATTGATTAATAAAAATAATAATGTTAGATATGCTAATTCAATTGCGACAGATTCCTTTTTTAAAGATGTAAGTGTGCCACTTGGAAAAAAGTAATTTGAATAATTTGATATTATTTTTTATGATTTTGATTTACAGTAGTGACACTGTAAATCATTATCCATATATTTTTATGGCCACGTCGTAATTGTTTCTACATATAAGTATATAAAACAATATTTTGTTTTCTGATAGTTACATACAATTACATGCGTTTATAATATAAGCTGTACGTATTCGTAAACTAGGCCGCTTTTGGCATCCGTTAAGACCCTCATTAAATAGGTATATTCAAGAAGTTGTTAAACATTTATTCCGAATATAAGGAATATATATAAGTGTATATAAAAGTAATACATATGTTTATCATGAACACACACACACAAGTATGTGCTTCATTACCTATTATGGTACATAGATGTTTTTTAATACATAAATGAAATAATTATGTTTATATTTTTTAATAACATTTCAAAAATTTTCAATAAAATATGTTAAATTTATTTCTTTAAAAAGTGAAATAAATGTTGTTTTTTCTTGAATTTATTTTAATTTTTGGATTAGTATGCTAGCGCATAAGTAGATATGTAGATATGTATGTTATTTAAGGCGTTTTTCAATAGCCATATTAACTAATAGTAAGCGAAATATTTTATTATTTAAAAAATTTGAATCGATAATTCATTATAGCCTTAGCCATTTACAAATTTGAATAATTGTTGGATTCTTAGCTTATGGATAGCAAATCCACCCAAAACTAATTTAAATTCGCATGTTGTTACAATAAAAGTTTTAAGTGTGCCTGTATGGGTGTGTATTAAGTGTGCCTCAAGGGTAGTAATTTAGCTTAATTTTTTAAGACAAAATAAATTTCATTTCATTTTGTGTAGAATTACTTATTCAATTTCTTAGGCTATGTTTAAAATCTTTTAATATATAAAAAACAAGCAGTTCAAGACATTAGATCGGGAATTTTCATTGAGTTGTTTCTTAATCGTGATAATTACTTATGTTGCTCTGCTAATTTTTGTTGTTGTAAAGTTAATGTAAATTATTTGCATTTAAGATGTCTTCAACTCATAACTATTACAATATGTATAAATGTAGATTTTGCTTTATTGATACCAAATAATGGAATTAAATGATTTTTAAATTCAAATTATTGTTACACATGTATTATTTACTTGTATTGGTGTAATTATTTCAATATTTTTTACAATTATAAATATCTGAATCATTACTACGTATAATATATATTATGTCATTAGTTTACAGACAAGGAGACATTAGTTGTATTCAAGATTCAAGACTTTTCCCGTGCTATGTATTTGAAGTCAACTTTAATGTGTATAGTAGTATAAATATAAAACAACTACATATAGGCAATTATCCATCTTTTCCTCCCTGTATATTTAGTTCTTTTTAATACTAAGACAGTTGTAATTTTTATACTGCATTATAATCAGAAACAACAAATAGACAAATTATATAAATACTTTTTTTTGTGTTTAATTATAATAATTTATTTTTACTTCTATACTTAATTTCGTATTCAGAATTTAGGTTATAGTTAAAACGTTACTAATATTTTATTGTTGTACAGTTAACATCCACAACAATAATATGAAAGACACAATCCTCTGAATCTTAATTACTCAACTGAATTTTAGACAGAATTCTGTGAATAACTCAGGATAAACTTTCTAATTGTCTTTTTTACTATGTGTATGTTGTGTATACAACATTGGATATTATAGACTATAGAAAATTAATCGATTGTACGAACTGAATACTGTAGTCTACATAACTGCATTAAAGATAATTAAACGTTTTTACAGAAGCTGAATGACAATTATTGCTCTATAGTTGTTTATTATATGAATATGCAATAATATTGATTTCATTTTCAAGTATATATCTACTTTTTTACAGAATTATATTTGAGTAACTTTTACTTTTCAACTTCATTAAATGTATCCTTTTATTACATTTATTTTGTCCTACTGTTGAAGTGCTTATTTTCTCTTTTAATTAAAAAAAGGGTGTTATATATAGGAATTAATTTAAGTATATATGTACATTTTAAGTACATTTCAGTGTGATTTAAATGAAAAATTCCCAAATCAAAACATTTCTTGTTTGCAAGTAATGACGTTATCAAATAAAATACATGTTTCTAAATATACATATTTTGTCATCAAATACTGTTGCTTTCTGTGTAAGTTAACCGTTCTGTATCACACTTTTGAGGTAATGTATTATTTTATCTTAGAAAAAAACAAGTTTATTAATCAACACAGGCTTTCCATTTTTAGCTTTAGTTTAGGTTTGATATTTACGTCAGTTATAGGTACAACTTTTGAATAACACGCTATCGTATTAAATTATATTCAATCTCAGTATAGGTTTTTATTCCTTACAATTGTTATTTTGACCTGTAGTAAATGTATTTTGATGTGTGTCAATTTTTACTGCTTAATATTATAACATTATATTTTATTGTAAGCGATCCATTATTACATATACTATTTAAACAACTACCTACATAGTTTATTTCGTGTTTACTTCTATTACTTCGTTAATATATTTATCTCAATATTAACTTAAGTGGTATAATATTTCATGTTTATATAATGTGTTCATTATACTGTTGTTATGTTTAGTATTTTACCTATATTTAAATTTACTTAGTTTTTTAAATCTTTGAACGTTCTGAAATTATATTTATGTATATTTATGTTATTTATTTTTCAAGATATTCACTTTTTTATTGCTAATAAATATTAATCATTTTAAAGTGTGAGTTTTCAACCGTGTAAAGTTCTGATATTTTGTAATATCTACATTTTTGCACGTTAGTCTTAATAATTTTATTTAGTAAAATTATTATATTACGATCTATTGCATTATATGCTTATTTTTTATTTGATAAATAAGACCAATGTTTAGTAAAAATTGTTTAAATAAAAAAAAACTATGAAGTCATTTTTACATAAGGTATCTAAAATACTGATTGAGAAATTTTATTTAATGTGAATGTGCATTTTAAGAAATTCTCTTGTGACATGTGTACTGATACATTTATAAATATATCTGTATACAAAAATTAACTACGCATATTTATTTACAAGATTACTCTGGAATCGGAGACAATGAGAATGGGTAGGAGTACTTCCGATTAGTAATGTTTCCATTTGGCCGTTGCGGTGAATTGTTACAAGTACTGGTAAAATCCTGTGATCGACTTGTGCTGTCGTATTGTCGGTAGTGTGATTCCGCTTCTCCTTTATTGTCACGACCACCGGGGAGTTCAGAGTGTTTCAGTGAAACATAGCTGGTGACACCGGTGGCACAATCGATGCATTGTTTGTTCGCGTCACTTGACGAGGAGTCTTCATTGTTGTTCAGAAATGTTGCTTTAGTGATCACATCGCGAGGTTCTGAAGCATGCGGAGTGAATTTTATACTTCCTGTACACCCCATGAGCAGCTTAAATATAATAATTTACTCAGTTGACTACCTTATATATAGCCGAAGTTAAATTTCACATAATAATGGTTTTCATGAAAAATAATGAAATAACATTTTATTTTTTTCCCTGTGTGAGCCTTTCTTCTTAATGGCATTTTTCTCTTAGCTATAGCCTCTTAATTTTATACGTCTGATGATACAGACTTATACGAAATTTCATAGGATCCCTACGTTGATTTGACGACACTTCATATTGGTTGATGGGATGTATACAGTTTTAGCGAATTAAAAAGGTTAGGATTTCGTATTATTTCATTGTCATATAATAGATGATTCAATTATATTGTTATGGTTTTCATATTTTATAACTTTGAAATTATATATAATTTATTTTGCAATATTTTCGGAAACTCGTTTAGTAATACATATAATTTTAATGTATGCATATTCTTTAATATTTTATCGTAAATAATAATACATTGATATTTTATAATTTATTCATACATTTTAACATGCAATTACAATATTTTTGATTGAAAGGAGTTTGACAACTGCATTGTATATATTACGTAATGTTGAAAATTTTTTAATATTCATATAACGTTGATATGGCAGTAATTTTTAGTTAATTATCCATTTATCTAATTTACCTATATATATTTGTTAATAAAAACATTTATGGTCGGAATTGGAAGAATCCCAGAATTGTATAATTTTTATATTTTAAGTTTTTCTGTTTATATTTTAGTTTTAAGATTTAAATTTGTGACGTAAATTATCATATTAGGTCGTATTAAATTTAGTACTAAATTGCTATAATCTAAAATATTTTGTATTAAAATTAAAATAATTGGTTACAATGTTTTAATATACCCCGAAATTCTCTGAAATCCAGAAACTTGAATTATAACTAAATAAGAATATTTTATACTTTAGTTTTTTAAATTTACCAATTCGTAAATCAACCGTTTACTAGCTATATAGGTATATGGGCAATTCTTCTTAATGACATCTACATACTAAACTTTGATTATAATCATTAGTATATCTATTTTTAACTTAAATGAGACAACAGTTTAATTTTATCGTACATTCAGTATATTCTTTAAATGTGATGACAGTATTTATTTACCTTTAGTAAAACTTGAATAATATACATAATTAATATTTATAATATATCTTATTAATGTTGTTTTATTTTACAAATTAATAAACATATATAAATTGATATATGTAGGTATGTGACACTAACTATATGATCTTTAACTTATATATCGTCTTATTAAATATTATTTATATTCAAACTGATCTTTTATACATCTATTTTTCAGTATTTTTATTTTATTTTAAAATTATTATTTTTTGTGATTTTAAGATGAATTGTCCAATTTATTGCGTTTTTATTTATTCAGATTATAATGAATATTGAGGCAGAAGATCTTCTACATATTGATAAGTAGCTTATTCAACAATTACATATTTGGGTATATAATTTAATGATTTTTGCTTCTCTCTACTAATAACTTTAATATATGAATGAATATTTTTATTACTGAATGAAAATATATGTATATATCAATTTCATTTAAATGTATTTATTAGGACGAATAATATCTTGTAAATGTTTATGTCTTCTATAATGTCTTCCTTTTACGAAGAAATAAATTAATATCTTATTAAAACGATTTAGCTTTCTCTAATAATTTATTGCATTTTGAGATTGGGTGTACTTATTTCTTATTTTGTTTTTCTATTTCATTTATTTCCGTAAATACAATTTCTTATATATTATTTGTATAAATTCAAAATTTATTCAAATAAATATGATTTTATGTTAAAAAATGTAGGATTGTATTTTATATTTAATTATTAATCAAACCATGTTTTCTTATGGTATGATATTTGTGTATTTTATTTTTTAATTGTTTTTTTGCTGTATTTTTTAACATTTACAAATGATAAAAATTTTCAAATGTTTTTTTCAAATTATAAACTTTATTAAAAGGACAAATTGATAATCAAGTGATGTATTATAGTATATGATTATCTCTTGTCACAAAAGTTCATTTCTTAACGATTAGTTAATGAGAACCAATTACGTTAAATTTTAAATAAAAGAAAAGCTCAAAATTATTGTTAATTGTATTAATTGGTTATTTCATTTTATTTATTATTTGCATAAATTTTCTTTAGATATTACAATATCTATTAAAAATGTAAAAATGTGTTTCACAAAAACAATACTATTAATAACTATTTATTTGGTCATTGTTTTTGTGAAACACATGTTGCAGTACATAAACCATCTAAGTATTGTACTTTAGGTGTTAGTGAGTTTCTAAAATGAGTCAAGTTTATAAGAAACTATTGTCTATGTCTAGGGGTCGAAAAAAACTTGTTTTTACCGAAGAATTTGAACATACGCAACTGATAAAATTAGTAATTTTGAGTGCCAGGGTCGAGATTAACTCACGCCTTCTGACAAACAGTATTTCTACTTGGTATATTATTATCTTGGATTGTTGTCGACTTTCTTATGTACATAAATTGCCTCTATAATAATAATTTTACACTCTCCGACTTGGAGATTGGATCACACCACCGCTATCCCGCCTCACGCAATCTCATTAGTAAACTTTGATGCCTCCATTTCTTTTTATCGAGTCGAACTTGGGATTATACTGATAGTATAATGCCATGCAACTGATTAATTAATTGAACAGTCTCTGTATGTATATGTGTTACTGTTATGATGGCGGTGTTTGTCTGTCTGAATAGTTGTGTGTTCCAAAGATATCACATATTTATTTGAGTTTTGCCCTTGCGGCACTAGCAGTCAGTTTGAACTTTATCAGTTCACAACCATCCCTGACTTTGGAACTTGCAGCAACCATTTTAGTCTACAAGTTAAAGTCACAGTGGTATCTTACTGACTTTACTCACCTCCTCTATTATTCTGTTTTTTCCCTCCATTTCTACTATGGGACTGCTCTCCAACCTACAACCTACTAGCTGTTAAACTCGTGATGATATATCTCTGCAGGAAGAAATAAACACACCTACCTCTCAGTTTGATCAAATAGGTCGAAAAAATATTTACTCAGATTATATTTTTTCTTTATACATATTTATTTAATTTTTTTTCTCTTGATAATTCCATCGAAAAAAATTTTATTCTTGATTTTTACACTTTTGTGGAAATCAACTAATTGATTTCGGTTAATCGATAAGTTAATAACATACAAATGTAAATATACTCGTATGTATAAGGTACATATATTATATATAAATATAAATATTTAAAATTAACCTTTTTGTAACAGTGGACAACTCTTGAAGAAGGTAAAACCACAATAATCCACCTCAAAGCAATATACTACTGGTTTTACCTTCTTCATGATTCTCACACGTTATTGTGTTATTTGCACTTTTCAGTGGACAATTCTTGTTAATTACATCCATATATTTTCATATCATATATATATACATATATGCATGGTTTAATTTTATGTGTGAATTGTATATTTATACTAAATATTTATAAAGCATTTAATCAAAAAATTTCCCTATTTACATATATGGAAATGTGTGGTGCTTCTTTTATAAATTAATTACTTAAATGTGCACTTGAAAAATGCATATACTTATATACGTTAACATTAATGTAAAATTATATTAACTAAATATTATAACTGTTTTAACTCCCCCTTAAACGGTTGATGTTTATTCACATAAGATCGATTTTATTTGTATATTTTGTTAAATTAGTTATTATTCCTTTTTATCTCAATATTGTCTGCAAATATTATCTTATTTAAGATTTTTTAATGAGATATTCACTTTTATTACGACAGTAAATGTTAATCCGTTAGATTTATACGATCAAAGAATGTTGCAAGTTTGGAAATGATTTTTTATTTTACTTGTAAATACATGAAGAAAAAAAATAACGAATACTCATTTTTTTAAATCGTTCCACATTCAAGTTTAATTTTTTAACTATAGATAGGCATATATGCATTGCTATCAATAATATTTATCTAAGTTTTTGTTTTAAATATATTTGTTATAATTTTAGATAAATTACTTACTTACTATATCTATACTATATATATATATATTGATAAATTTTATTCGTGTATTGAAATAAAATGGATGATTAATGGTTTTTATATTATATTTAATTATCGACATATACAAATTAATACAAATAGAGCATATATACATATACCTGAAAATCAGTTTAACAAAGAATTTAAATAAAAATTCACGTAATTTAAGTTTCACAAAAATAAAATAAACAATCGTTAGCATAGTAAAACACATATATTTACACCTAAAATAGAACGAATTTTAATCATAAATAAGTTAAATTTTGAATATGTTCCAATGCATAGATTTTTCTTGATTTTAAATATGTCTTTTTTAGCCTATATCTATATAATAAATCCAATATTATGTACTTTGTTGGAATTAGCTGCGGGTCAAATGCTAATCTTACCATCCTAATCGTACTTTCAAATCACATGTTTGTTAAATGCTTGCAAAAATATTATTAACGGTCCTATAATATTTTACTATTGTGAAATTTTGATTGATTAAAATTCTGTCTAATTTTTTACAAGGCGTTTTAAATGTCTTAATATTGAATTATGGAAAATATTACATTGAATTTTTATATTATGTAGGTTTAACTCAAGTATGAATTAAACTATAGTATTAGTAATCTTCATTTAATCAAATTGATTCTTGTAAATTCGGAAAGTCAATAGTTCTTTTGTGTTTTTATTAATTAATTTAATGACAGTGGTTATTATAATTAATGTTTTAAACAGATTATTTTTCTTTTCGATATTTTAATATGTTTAATATATTTAAAATTTTCCAAAGCCGAAGAGGCACACATGCACTGCGACTATAACGATTCGATACTAGTCCTATTAATTATAACTGATACTTCATCATATTTATCTTATTTTCTATATTATAGTGCATAATTTTGCAGTTTAGACAATAAAGTAGTGAAGTACAGTTTCCAGTCTTAATTTCTTTTGTATGCAGTTAGAAACCACAAAAATTATAATAGATAAATGAAAAATAAAGGAAAAATATATTTTATGGAACAGTTTTAGATATAACTAGAAGAAATGATATGAAAAACAATATGCACATACATATCTGTATTAAAAGAAAGCGATTCATATACTCAAATTTAATGCGTGATACATTTCAAATAACAAAGTGGAGTCCGTATGAATTAAAGCTCTATATATACATGTTTACACTTGAAATACCTGCCAATCACTTAAGACATTATGAAGGCAAACAATTATATGCCGTGATTATGCCGACATATAATTATTGTAATATGACAGACATTAGCACTGAACTTAACATTTGATAAATGTTTAAGATTGAATAATTTAAATTGTTCACTATATTTCAATTTCAATATTAAGGATTATTATTCCAAGTATTACCTATTAATACGGTTTTCGTCGTTATTATCAATATTTAACTACAAAAAAGCAGTGGGTATATGTCGATGGTTTACTTTTGAAAGACAAACTGCTAATCGTGTCTTACAGTTTGTTCTATTTGGTATTTTAAGATTTTGCTTCCTTTTCCTTGCTATAGTTTACCTGATATTCGTTAGCCTCTAATTATTTATCTGAAAAAAATTGGCATATCTATATGAAAACACATATTATACTATTTATACTGATACTTAATCAATAGTGTCCATTTTAGGAGCTCATACTTTTTAATTAATTTTATACCTATCTATACCTGTCTATACCTGTCTATCAACCAAAAACTGTCCAATATTTCAAATAGTTAATTTTTCGTTTTGTCTATTTTTCATTATTAAATATAATTATTGGAGTGTAATAAGTTATACAATAGTTTATTTTTCAGTGTAACTGATTTTTGAAATATTTCCTTGGTGTTTTATTTGACCTTATGAATATTTAACATGGACAGTAAATATCATTTTTCATAAGAACAGTAATATTTCGGAATTTATGGTACCTAGTTTTGCGATTGTCTACTACTCATATAGATATGAGAGTAGCAGTTTCACGCATCCGGAATATAATTATGTGTGAAACTGCTACTCTCATATCTATATGAGTAGTAGACAATCGCACTTATAATTATAATTTGTTTATATGCAAATCT
>JAYRBW010047271.1:0-11360 GCA_036023295.1 Invenusta paracnida
AATCGGGGTTTTGTTAACGGCTATTATACTAACATAGATAAGAACCTCAAGTCATTGAGTTAACAAATAGTCAATAGCCAATTCATTTAGTTAACAAATGGTTCCCCGACCGGGAGTCGAACCCGGACCGCCTGGGTGAGAGCCAGGAATCATAACCGCTAGACTATCGAGGATTGTAACGGTTATGTTACGGATTACCGTAATGGGATATTAATACATACAATAAATTAACCGGAGTTTTGTTAACGGCTATTATACTAACATAGATAAGAACCTCAAGTCATTGAGTTAACAAATAGTCAATAGCCAATCCATTTAGTTAACACTGATAATACAATGTACTAAATGTACCAAATGCTATTTTAGTAAATGGATATTTTATAATAATCTTAAATTGATCGATTAAAATCTTCATTTCATAATATAGGAAATCTTATAATAAATTATGATAAATTTCAAGAAAAATAAATAAATGTAACTAAACTATTGTTAGGTAATGTGGTATTGGTAATGTCTAAAACATATTATTTTACAATTAACAAAGCTTTCTGTCTACCTGCCCCTTCTAATTATCATAATTTAACATTTTAAATTGCGATCCAAACAGTCAACTCCATAATTTTACATGTATATAATATAAAATATTCTTTACGTACAAATAGTACTGTACTATTAACAAAATTGTATATTTGCAGTATATTTATAATATTTACAGTTAAAAAATAATTTAAATAATTCGGAATATTTACAGAAAAGCAAAATACAAATTTAATGAAAAGCAAAGAGTATATTATGCACGTAATTTGTAGAGCAGTTTTAAAGCTGAACATCTAAATTGAACATTAATTACGATAATTCAACATAATAGGGTTTATTTTAGGGGTCAAATGACATTGCACCACCGGAGAATAGAACATAATGCATTATATAATTAGTAGGACAATACGCCATGATTATATATTATTTTTTATCTTAATAGATGAAGGAAGAGCTATCAGGTACAAAAATACAAAAAGTAATTAAAATGTCACAGTAACCTATATTTATTAACTGTTGGATTATATTAATTCAGCATATCTATTTGATTAGTGACAACAAATTATGCCAAAGACCCCAATTAGTGAAAATTACTAAATCAATATCTATTAACCGAATTTAAAGAGTAGCTTTTCCAGATTCTATAATAATCTGTAAATAATACAATATCAAATAATAAACACCATCTCTCAAATCCGCTTTTAACTTTATAAAAATGACTCGCTGCCAAAACTTAGAACAAGTGATAAAATGATAATGTTGAGCGTCAGTATGCATCTGTAAGAGTACATAGGAAGAAGATTTGGATGGGTGTATGGTGAATAGTTCATTTAATTGGGACACGAATACTATTTGGGAGGGAATATACTATTGCGAAACTTGTATTGCGCAAAACAGTTAAGTACATTGCCCAACTTGGTGATAATGTGTTACACACAAAAACCCGGATAACCATACATAGGTGCTGTCACCACAAATAATGAAGTAATCCACTGATTAGTTGTAGACGGAAGTTAATGGAGTGTCGACTTAAGTTTTATGTTGCCACATATTCAATCAAATTAAACAATTTAATATACCATCGATATGTAAGGCTGTTAAAATACCTCAAATAATTTCTGTTATTTGTAATACTGTAACATTACTTTATCGAATAAACGAATTAAAATAATATTTTAAATTAGTTTAGAAAAATTATTTAAAAGTTGAATCAATTGGTTATTTCCTCACTTAGAGCAAGGAATACTCGGAGCAATTAAAAGAATGTTACTTATATTTTTTAATGAAAATGAAATCTCGAGAAGATATTTACTTGTTAGGTCTAGATTTATATCAATAAGCTTTACTATTTACAGAAAACAAGAATGGAACAAACAACTATGTAATCTCAATGTATGTAGTTAAACTTTACTTTAAAAAACGTAATAAATAAAAAAACAAATTATGTTATCCCTGCAATCAATGCATTTACTATTATACAATAGAGTGCTAACAAGAATATTATAAGACTTAATTTTGCATAAAAATTACATTATGAGCATACTAATCAATACATATATAAATTTATGAAACATTACACTTTTGAGTATAAGAATAATAGTTACTATTATATAAATAAATAAACCTAATATTAGAACACCTTTTCGACAAAAATATATTATATTGAAGACTGTTAAATGCAAATATTGTTATATAAATAAAATGCATATTTTTTTAAAACTATGGACTTTTTTTAATAATTTAATAAATAAATATATTTTAAAATTTCTTAAACTATGTGCAAACTTGATTTTAAAACACAAAATTAGGCAAACATGATAAATGTTATAAGATAACATTTATTCGATAAATAAATTCGACAATAAATATTCGATATTTATCCCTTTTTGAAGGTGACTAAATGCCATAGATCATTTGATGTTATAAAATATAAGTCATAAACTAATTTAGCAATAACATAATAAAGTAAGATCTGTGTTCATAATTAAAGCCCCATTATGATTAGGTAAAACAAGCTGACACGGTCACGTCTTAGAGAACAGAATGAATAATAGACATAGGATATAGTAAAGAATAATGACATGGACTATAGGGCAAAATATAGTTATTTATCATCCTTCTATTACAGTAAAAGTTTTTATCACCCGTCACATTCTGATACCTGCTTCATTGATCTACGAGCTGTCAATTTTTGCATAAAAGTAAGGCAGAAGGCAATAAATTAGAACTATTTCAAACACAATGAATACTTCAACTAGCATGATATAGATAAAAATTGTACAGAGAGCAATTTAGTCTTATATAGGAATTTCAAAATGTCACATAAATAAATTATTAGAAATACTACAAAAACGAGACAGATGAGGATATTTGAGCAGAATATAATGCTTCATTTACGATAAGTTTTTTTACACCAAATGTGATGAAAAAAGACAGGTAAACAAACAAAACCACTAAAAATAATAAAGTAGAGATCAACGAACTTTGTAGTTATTAAGAAAGTTGAAACTTATTCGCATCAAATAACGTTTTCATATACTTTCATTATTTATACTAAATATTTATTATCTTATAAGCTCATAAATTAATAAATAAGCTTAGGGCAAAAATGTAAATTTAATCATAACTATGCATGCCATATTAACACTTCATTTAAAGACGGATTTTTAGGACAAAAAATTGCACGCTATATTAAAAAAATTGATTACAAGAATATTTCCACACTTAAATATTTCACACAGATGACAATCTTTACTATTTCAACAACTGTTGCATCAGAGCAGCTTGGTTTTTTCTAAAGCAAAATTCATATTTACACAAAGCAAAGAATAGTTTAATTTTCGTGAGGATGGATATATTTAATGCACAATAGGGCAAAAATTTAAATAATATTAAAGATTTTTCTATTTATTAAGTGAATAAGATATTTTATATTTATAAATGATAATATTTACTTGTTTTTCAGGTTTTACAAGAAACGCCCAAATGAATCTTTATTTCGTAAGCCAATAAAAAAAGCATTTCATTATAATTAAAATTATAAAAGAATTAGTGCTAATATGTATATATTATCTGAATTTAACATACAAAATAAATCATGATAAAAAAATGATCTCCTTAAAAATATACAAACGTAATTGGCATTGCAGAAACTCACCATCGTCGGTATCATCAACAACATACGATTGACGTGGATCGTCTTGGTTATCTGCGTTCCGTCCACTTTTACCCTGCAAAGACAGAGGCGAAAGATATTTTATAATATTTAAAAATTAACTCATATGATTTATAATACATATTTATTACTATCATATTAATTAAAATGAAATTAACAGATATCAACCTGTGCATTATCCGTTTCAAGGGATTTGACTATTAAGAGATACCTAAATTTAATAATAATAATAAGTCATGATTTATCAATAGATAATCAATATTTTCTACTGAATAGTTATCAATATTCCTTCTGGCTTCTTCCTTGGATCACAGTATTGTACATTTTAATGAAAATGTTACAAAACTATCTACTATGGCGTCGTTTCCTTTGGGGCTAATTTAAAAAATATTTACACAGAAATAGGATATTCGTCATATTGAGACATGCACGAAAAAGATTTGCCATTACCAGATCTGATAAATTCTGAAATACTTTGCTGGAGGTAAGTATGCTATAAATGTTGGGTGAAAATATACGTTCTCCAATAACAGTATCAGCAATTGTAGTGTGACACAACTTTTCCCAAATATGAAAAGTCTGCTTTAGTTAGTGTGTACTCCATCAGTCAGCTGCTAATTCGAGATGAGTGCTAACAATTACATGCATGCAACTATGGGACACATGCATCTTCATTGGCCATTTTGCACATCCACTACGACTAAAATCACAGAAGCATTTGGTAATAATTTATTCATGATAGCAACTAAGGCGACTAGAAATAAACTCCCTTCTCAGGCCATGGTTTTCTGCACCATAATTTCTCACATTGTTGAATGTCTCCATTATATGAAGTTTAATATTAGGTTTGGTCTCACTCTTTTTTCATATTTGATACTTTTGTTTATTTGTGTATGTTCTTTGATATTTTTTATTATAGTTCGATGCTTTGCTTTCCTACTATATAAGCCATGGAAGCTGCTAGGATAAAAGTTAAATTTTTATTCAACTACAAAGGTGTTGTCCAATTTACCTAATCTGTTGAAATCATTTTAATTAATTAATTTTTGAAAATAGATTTTCGAAGTATTTGTATATAGATATTAAAAGTATTCTATTATAGCGGAACAACAGGAATTTTTTTGTTGAATTTGGAAAATGCCCTTGCATTATTTTTTACTAAATGTTCACGTCTTTGGATCATCCAAACCACTCTTTATCACATAGGCTGGCTATGTCCGTGCAGTATCAAGAGATTTTTTCCATCTGATTTTCTTTCAGGTAAACGAACTCCTATACCTTTTATCCATTTGTCGTATAACAGGGGGATTTTGAAGCAGAGTTAACGTTTCTTAACTTGTGTGTGACAAGCCTAGGAAACCATAAGCAGTGTCATACACAGCATCAGGAGGGATATGTACTTTTTCTATAGGGCCCTTTAATGTGGTAAAGTGCAACTTCTCTACGTATGTGGTTGCAGTTTAGTGTCATTGAAAGGACAAAAATGTGTGCCGTTATACAATCTTGAAAGGCATCTATATGACAGTATCCTTATTACTTATATCAATGTGATTTAGCAATTTTATTGAGGCACTATAATACTCCATAGAAAAAAAAATGCCATTAAATATTTTAACTTTTGAATTTTTATTAGTGTGCAAGTAATTTAAATTTCCATTATTTTGTGGAAAATGACCAAATTCCATGGAACAAAAATAGTCAGGAAATTCTAGTATTTCTAGGGACAGTGGAGCGGGCACCATGATAAATTTATATTTTAAAATAACATAATACATTAACGTAACTTCAACAGTCCTTTTTACTAATGTGTTTTTTGGAATAACTAATTATGGATTATAATGAAAATGTTTACATTAATCCTAATAATTTTCAAACGCCATGATTTTTGTGTAAATTCGATTAAAAAACAAAATATCGAGAGTTATCAGTTAAGTACAAATAAATAAAGAAGTATTTTTAGTATAATTGTGAAATTGTGGACATATAATTCATAGTAACTGAGAGTTGGATTAAATATAGACACTTATGTACTTCGAAAACAGTTTTATTGCCTACGATTCTATTTGAAATAAAATTGGAATTACTATTTTTAGATCACAAATCAGTAAACAATTTTGACCATTATTCGTGTAAAAAATCTAATTACAGTTACAATTGTTAAGATCCAATATCTAAAAGTACATTATATTGACAACAAATTGGAGAAGACAAAAGAAAATCCATTTATACTGACATGAGTTTGCTTTCCTCGTTCTGGCTCTGGCTCATCCAAGCCTTTCTCCGCTGTAAAGTGAAAACAAAACAGACACATAACAAGTTATCAGATTCTATTACATGACTTCTAGAGTTGAGATATCATCTCTAAATCAAGCAGAAATTCGGTTGATATAATATGTGCATATCAGGTTGGAAAGTAATAGTTTGGACAATAATTAATCAAGTTTTGCAAATTAACTAGTAAAAAAATGTGGTACACAAATGTCAGCCCCGATTGTACAATATTTGCGCTCTCAAGCATACCTACAATGTTAAAGACAGTAATACTGAAAAAATGTGCTAGATATAGTTAATACAAACACGCTTTTAGAGGTGTTAAGGTCGTAAATATGACACAATCTGGATATTAAAAGCGCCTTTATATAGTTACTTTTCAGAAATTAAAAGGGGAGGAGCAAGCGAAGAGAAGGCGCCGATAATGGTAACAAAACAATGGGAAGATACTACGCCATAAAATAAATGAAACGTAACACCATAATGCCAAATAAAGGGAAGGGCGAGGGCGATGAAAGGAAAGGTGTGAGTACACTGGCAGTAAGCCAAACCACCAGTGTATGTCACAAGTGGAGTACTCCGCCCCCTCTCGAATAAAAATCAGCAGCAGCTGATGTTGTCATCAGAAGTGGTTCATGACTGTTCTCAGGGAAGGGGCTTATAGATTTCTACCATTAGACTAAAGAGGCATGACCAAATCTGTAGTCTCCCTATATCGATTTTAGTCAAGTTATCAATCATGACTCGCATGACATCATCCTATAATGCCTAAGTTTGCTGAGCTAAGTTTGTTAAGTTATTTTTATCGGTTTTTATATTTTTCTCTGTAGGTAGCCTCTTTTGACTAAATTGCTCCTTTTGTAAGCGAGAGCATAAGTAGATACTGCTTTTGTTAGTCTCCCAACGCTCATCTCTATCATTCCATCTTTTGCATCGTGCCTGATCGCCCATTAGATGTAACAGACCCATATTATCTTATTTCTCTCTCTCAATACGGTCAATGATTCGGATCAAGACAGGACGGTGTGTTCATTAACACTACATACGAAAATAACTACATTCACCACTTCAACTCTTGCGAATAGAGTTGTACTGCTCAATATTCGTGTAGCTTCTTTGAAATAACAAAGAAAGGGAGACGGAAGTCACTTTTATACCCCCTCTCAAAGCGAACAAAACGATGCATTGTTTTTACATTCGAATAAGCCATAAATCAGCGAAGCAATCTTAATGTGAGGCTATTATTAACGTTATAAAACTTATCCCCAAATATAGGTTGGTGAATGTAATCGAATGAGATCCTATTTTTCCACAACTATTAACTTCTTTAATTTTAATGAGGAAAAGTTTTAAAGAGCATATTAAAATTAACAAACCTTAGAATAGAAATAAAATAATGAGGTTACCGAAATAAGGTATACTTATAATTAAAAAAGTTAAATATAATATAAAAAATATATAACAAGGCTTAATCTGTATGGCAAAAAAATTATACAAGGTGACAGAAAGATCTATGTACGGTAGGAAAGGTTTATCAACAATTAAATATTATATATATTAAATATATTACAATTAAATATTCTATCTACCTAATTACAAAGTACCGCGTTATTTCAAGAAAAGTTATTTAAAATGTAATGTACAAATAACAATATAAAATTATATATAAATTGTATTTATAATTTAAAAATTAAAGGAAAATACATAAATATTACAAATATATTTTTTGTCGTTATTCGGGTTAATTGAGTAGGTGACTTTTGTACGTATGGTATTTTTTAAAGATATAACAATATATGAATTAATAACTAAAAAGTGAACATAAAATTGTATAGAAATATATTCGCACTAAGCTATAAATGTTTAATAATCTTAATCTATTACACGCTTTTTATGAGTATAGTCGTGCATTTGAATTTAATAATTGGTATGAAGAAATTTACTCAAAACGAAATATATGTATGAAAGATAAGTAGTAATAATACTAAACTATAATTATTATGATATTAATGATAAGAGGCTACTACGAGGCA
Organism: Invenusta paracnida; assembly: GCA_036023295.1. NCBI lineage: Eukaryota > Metazoa > Platyhelminthes > Proseriata > Coelogynoporidae > Invenusta > Invenusta paracnida. The sequence goes on from JAYRBW010047271.1 coordinate 8,017, forward strand.
GAAATGTTAACAGATAAATTAATAAATAATAACTAGTTAAAGATATAAAGTCATAACCATGTTTATGAATAAAAATTCAACATACACATATTAAAAATGTGTATATTAATCAATTTCGTACAATTTTCGTACAACTGCAGAAAAAAAGCTTCCTCCAATAATTATTTTGAAAAATAGTTGCCAAATCTGGAGACATAAAATATTCTTGTCTCAATGCCAACGAGATTAATGTTGCAACGCAGTATTTTGCAATCAACAATAAAAACACATTATTCGTCAACATGATTTCTTGGGCGAGTTCATCAACAGCCAATCGTTCTCCTCAAGTTGCAAGCCAAAAGCGAGAATGTATTTTAAATAATATGGAATCTGAAGAAAGGGAATTTATAGGCGAGCCAACAGAAAGCAAGCGACATACTCTACGACTTGGCACTTACTTCCATCTATTTATTCCTATCCTACAAAATCTACAAGTTGGCCCCTAGCCAACACCAAAGAATATTATATACGTATATATAGCATGAAAAAGAAAACATTCTTCATATAGCTGTATATTTTTAATGAAAAGTAATATGCACAAAAACAATTTTTCACGCTGTCAATATTAAAATTAATTCTCGAACTACATATAGTATGTAACATATTAAATTAATTTACAAAGCGTATTTTCTTATGAAAACTAATAGAAACGCAGCAACGGTTGTTGATTTTTAACTGATGATGTTATATTTAAATTAAAGAAAAATTATTCATTTAAATAAGGTTCAAATGCATTAATTTTATTTATAAATAGTAGATTAGTTTAGTACCTCGTTCTTTTGTAGCAAGCCAAGCCTGATAAGCAGGGGAGTTATGATAGTGGCGCATAGCCTCAGTATATTGAGACTTTTCTAGTTCGTACTCTTCATTGTAGTCAGCCTTGTCTTCTTCCGAGAGTTCTCGCCACATCTGGCCGATGATTCGACCCACTTCCCACAGTTTGAGTTGGGGATTGGCATTCTTCACCTGTTCCCAGACCTGTTGCCATTAATAGCGATAGGTAGACATTTAGTTGAATTAATAATCTAATTAGTTGTAAGTAAAGATCATTATTGGATTAAATTAAAATATAAGTTATCTAGGAGCAAACAGAAACGCCACATTAAGATCTCCAGTAAATCTGTAGAATCTATTAGGACATTTAATATATTACCAATTAAACATCAGAAACAATTGAAATACGCAAAATGATGAGTCCAGAAAACATTAAAACTAGAATATATATGAAGCTTTGATTAAACATTACAATAATTATACATGAAGGCTTTTCAATAAAGTAATAACATTTTAAAAACCATCCGTGCATTAATAACGGTGCCAAAAAATAAAATATAGTTGAATGTATAAAAATAACCTATACTGTAATACACTACTAAAAAATTAAAAGTAACATATTAGAAAACACTTATAAAAAATAAATTACATACTGACAAGATAAATTTGTTTTACCTTTCGGCTATATCGCATGTATGGAATAAGGGGTTTTTCTGGTGGCTTTGGAGGTTTAGGTAAACGGCCATCAGTCTGCTAATAAATAAAAAAGGACAAATTTAATTATATATGTATATTTATTACATATAAAAAACTATCAGCTTACTGCTTTAGTGGAAGCTGTACTTCCACCCTTCATTGGTTGATAATTTGGATGAAAGTTAGGATTTCCTTGGTTGGATTGAATAAACAAAGGTGGGTGAAGGGTGTTCTTTGAATCCTATTTCGAGATAATATTAAAAACTAGGTTTATTAATTAAACAGAAAAGGTTATTGCAGAGAAAAACTTTAATCTAATTTGAACAATAAATTTAAAAAGTGGAATAGTTTTAATGAAATTATAATAGTATGATCTATCTTAATAGTGTAAAATACAGTTCTGGCCTTGAATATTTATCCCATAAAATTTTAAAACAATTATTTAAATGATATAACTTATATATCTTAAATAATATTTTATAATCTAAATTACAAATGTTAAATTAACATCTAACATAGTTAAATTGCAAACCAGTCAAATGTGTAGCAGATAGAGCAAAAAGAGCACAGCATTATTGGTGAAAATACAAAAAATATATTTTTCTTTCAAAATAGATCAAAGAAAAAATTATAAATAAAGATTGTTGATTTCAAATATAGATTTCCTTACCTGTGGCATACCATGAACACCCTTTTTGTTACCACTCACTAAAATAGAACATAAATATGTAATAATTGACAAAAGATTAGAAAAGAAAATCATCCAAAAGAATGATAAGAATAAAGATAATATAAATTGAGGAAAGAAAAATAACTGAATTTAAAAAGAATTATAAAATAAATCAAAACTAGCAAGGAAGGAATCAAGATCATTATTGTTACTAAAATGTTAACTTTTAAATTTAAGAAAATAATAATTATTATATAATGACTTAAACAGTAGGAATAGCTTAAACTATGTTTGTAAGTTTAAAAGGTTATATAGGCATTTAATGCCTAAGACATGTTATACAGAAAAGAAAAATCCATTAATGTTTATGACACACTATAACAACTTTCAATATACTATCACTCAATATATCTAAATTATTTAAATTATTTTGTAATAAAATGACAAAAATGACACCAATACTACAACCATGATACTACATACAATGATGAAAATTGTATAAAGCTGACACACCTATTATAACTGCTATATCAGTTTGCAATAAAAAGTTGATAATAAAAAAACATAGATAAAATCTATGTAAATATATTTTTACATATATAATCAACAAATAAATTAAGTTAGGATTAAAAAAGTGTTATGATTAATTTTATTTCATGTAATAAATGATGTGCATATTTAGTGTAAAAATACTGTCAATCTCAACATAAAAAATAAACTAACATGTCTTGTTTATGTAAAATGTAGAAACAAGAAAGAATCAAATAAAAACTAGTTACAATATGGATTGGTTTTATAAAATTTAATATCTCATTGGTTCATTTAAAGTTAAACTCCCTAAAATATAGAAAAAGCAAATTAGAATATGACATTCTATAACTTTCAGGTGAGCCTATTTCTAAAAAAATATGTCACAATTATACAGCCCCGGCCACTTCTAATGCAACATTAAGAAAAACACTCATACTTTCGCTATTTTCGTCCCTAGAGCTATTATAAAAATGTAATAAGCAATTTTTTGTGGAGTGGAAATCTATTCACATCATAATGTTGCTGACACAATGCTACATTGATAATACATATGAATAAAAAAAATCGATAAAAATATTTTATAATTACTTTGAAGAGTTGAGTATTCAAAATACATTAATTTCGATAGATGTTG